>JAGJRP010001057.1:0-22780 GCA_022832235.1 Lepidurus couesii
CGTGGGATTAATTAAAACCTGTTGTTTTTGAACCTGCTTCCCTATAACCGAACAGAAACTAAGCAGAATCTGTCTTTACTCTGAGATAGGGGCATTTTCTGTGCCCTACAGCTCAGAGTAAAAGGGACATCACAAAAGTTTGGATTTGGTTTTAGTCAGCAGGCCTACAAAACATTTCGACATGAGCAAGCTTTAATTAATTCCACCGGTACGGATTAGACCACTTACACCCGTTTTTTTTTTCGAGAGTATATATAGCACCATGGCATTTGGACCGGGTTCCAAACCCGGTCATGATTTATATAATCTAGAGTAACACCTAGAATTCTATACAGACTCCAGAAATCGTACGAGCAGCGAAAGGGTGAGGATGGACCGAACATCTCAAAGTCTCAAACGAAACCCCAAAAAGATCTTCGACTGCTATAAGTTGAGAGAAGTGAAATTACAAAAAACATGTGAATCTAAAGACGAGCTCTTGATAACACCTTCATGGCAACCTTGAGTGTAAAGCATGATAATGTCCACTTTCTAGAAAATAGTATTATTTAGTTTGTAATTTCGAAGTGCTTACACGTCTAACGCACGAAAATTGGATTATCCCTTGCATTGGTATTTCCCTCCGATTCTCAGGCGAACATAGGGAGGAAGTTCCTTAGCATAGGTCCACTTCTTCCCTTTACCCTCATTTGTGTGGTGTGTACCATGTTATGTACAGACCTCTAGTGAGAGAAGTTAGACATAGGTGTATATTTGGTTGCTGCCTTCTCAGGATATATGGGTCTACGCCAGCGACATCTTTTGACGGAAAATAGTCAACTACTTACAGGTTACCGTGGCCTTAAGGCCTGCATTTCGGCAACTAAACATAGGAAACTCGTCCCTGTTGTTGTTTGGTGTTGCTAAGGTCTGGTTTTCACCCCCTTTAAAATAGGAAAATCGCCCTTTTCGTGTGAAGATGTTACTAAAGGCTATTTTCTCTACTTTTAACATAGGGAATTCTTTAGTGAAACATGCTTTCAGTAAAAGATCATTTGACGAGCCTAAGAATGCGAAGAAAATCGCTTCGTCATCTGAGATGTCACCAAGGTCTGGTTTTCACTACTGAAACATAGGAAATCGACGTTATCATCTCAAATTTTTTACTAAAGTCTAGTTTTCAACAATTGAAGATCAATTAAAAGATTGAAAATCACCCTTATCGTCTTATCCAAATAACAGTTTGATGTTATTAAGGTCTGCTTTGAACAGATTAACGCAGGAAACTCGTCCTTACCGTAATTTGGTGTCGCTAAGGTCTAGTTTTCAATACTTAACAGAAGAAACTCGCCCTAATCGCGGTTCGATGTTATTAAGGCCTGCTTTTCTGCAGTTAAACGTAGGAAACTCGTCCCTATTGTAGTTTGGTGTTACTAAGGGCTGGTTTTCAGCACTGGAAGATAGGGAATCGCCCTTATCGTCTTAAGATGTTACTAAAGGCCATTTTCTCTACGTTTAACAGGAAATTCTTCTGTGCGAAACATGCATCTGAAACTTCAAGTTGTGATTCCGATTCGGTTGTGGACAAGTTATTNAGATAGGGAATCGCCCTTATCGTCTTAAGATGTTACTAAAGGCCATTTTCTCTACGTTTAACAGGAAATTCTTCTGTGCGAAACATGCATCTGAAACTTCAAGTTGTGATTCCGATTCGGTTGTGGACAAGTTATTTCTAAAGAGAAGGATGCGGAAAGAATCGGTGAGCCCAGTGAAAAAGAGGAGAACTTACAAAAAATGATTCATGTGATTTGAGAGTATATTATTTGTGTATTGGCAGGTTTATAAGGATAAATTTTTTGAACCTTAAAACAGCGTCTTTTGAGGTTTGCGACGAACTGTTGCCTAGATGTTGTAAATTTTGAATTTAATAAAGGGTTGTTTACTGTTTCTTAAATTGTGTAGCTTGTTCGCTTTGTGTTTCATGTTAGCCGGGTATAGACAGTCTTTCTTCTTCTTCTTCTTTATGTTGTTATAGACGACTGGCGAATCGTCATCGCATCTAGACAGTCTTTGAATTCATGGCTTGTTCCCGCCCTGTTTGGTACCGATTAACGACCGAGTCGATTAAGAATCGTATCGAATCGTTCTTGGTGTGTTAAGGAGCTGCCATGGTGAGTGTTTTCGTTTCGTCTTGTTAAATTTCTTGAAATATCGTGGTCATCCTTTGATATTTAGAAATATTCGTAATATTTTGCTATTCAGTATCTTCTATTTTATAAGCTAGCTAAAGTTGAAGGGTAGTTTTGTGAGTTTTGTGTCATATTCAGTCCAGTGTTACGGTTGGGGAATGTTTGCTGTGACCAACATGCGATGCAGTTGACGAATGGCTCAATCCCGCAGTGCTGTGGATACTATAGTATCCACAACACTGCGGGAGATAGAAGCCGTAAGAGACTCAATCCCGCGTGTTGTGGATACTATCCACAGCGCTGCGTCTTTTAGCGCCACTAACGTCTAAAGACCGCAGTTGTGGATAAGGTATCCACAACAATATTATGTAACACGCAGTTCGTTTTATATATATAAAACGAACTAAAAAATTAAAAGTGAAGCAGCGTTAAGCGTTGTTAGACAGCCCAAATATCGTGAGCTGGTTGGGAAACGTTACGATATCACTCCGATGATTTTTAATAAAAAACACGACTATATTTCGTTAATCGTGTGTACAAAAACAAAGAAATTTTGAGGGGTTACGAAAATCGACTAACCGTTGTCGAGAACGGAACGTGAGTGTCTACGTTAGCGAGAACATGTAATCGGGTAACAATGAATTTTGCAACAGTGAAATCCACCTTCCGTAACTAGTACGGAACAGTTGTTTTTATTAAACTTGTGAAGGAAAATGTCAAATGGTTGCAATGCCAACGGTGCCGGGTCGTGGTACCATCAAAATTGCCTTGCTGGTAATTTTCTGCTTGACGAAAAATAATCCTTCACGTGGTTCACATGTGAAATCTGTAGTGACGATATAAGCGACTTAAGCGATTCATGTTTTGTTTTTTCTCGAAGCCAAGTTATATTGTCTTTTTAAATTAATATCTAACCAAGAAATATGCTATACTTAAACAAGAAATTTTGGATATTTGACCACGAAACCGTCTCCTAGGGCTGGCAGAAGACTCGACTCGAGTCGAGTCGAGTTGAGCCGAGTCTGAACTCGACTCAGATAATACCTGGACTCGGGTAAGACCAGACTCGGGCTCGACTCAACTCGGGCGAAACATGACTCGCGGTTGACTCGACTCGGATAAGAGCCGACTCGGCCTCGACTCGGCTCATAGACACCTCCAATCAAAGACTCGTGGCTCGACTTGACTCAAGGTATACAGACTCGAGGCTCGACTCGACTCAAGGGCTATGGATCGAGGCTCGACTCGACTCAACGTGGACAGTCTCGAGGCTCGACTCGACTCAACGTGAACAGACTCGGGGCTCGACTCGACTTGAAGTGTACAGACTCGAGCCTCGACTCGACTCACAAGACAAGGAGTCGAGTCGAGTGTTTGCCAGCCCTACAGGTAACAGGGCTATCTTCCAATGTTAGGGTTTTCTGACGGTCCCCAGAGTAATATCCAGGTAAAAGGCCAGAAAATGAAAGGGTACATTCGCAAACCTCCCAGTGCAGTTCAAAAAAGGTCATGACGGTTTACAAAGCGCAATGCAGGTCCCTAGAGTACAGTGTTCTGGAACTTTCCCAGAAAACTCCGTTCCGTTCCGTTCCGCTCTTTTAGGCGGAACGGGAACGGACCGGCGTTGCACCGAAAATGGCAGGGAACGGAACGATTTTTTCGGGAAATTTACCGTTCCCATACCGCGCCATCTAGTGGCTATGCAATCTTGTGTTTGGGCCGTCTAGTCGCCACATTTAAAAACTTTTTAGATTTTTAAAATTGTATTCCAAAAAATTATCGAATCCTTGAGCGGAACGGATCTGGAACGGAACGGATCTTTAAGGTGACGATGGAACGGCCGTTCGGAACTAGTTCTTTTGAAAATTTGAAGATTAGCTAATTAACTTTCTGTGGGAATCAGGAGAACCAGAAGGAACAGGTACGTCAGGAGTTACGTTGTGTTGGCTCAGGACTAGCTGCAACTTAACTTTCTGGGAGGAGAGCAGTCTTCGTTGTTGCCATTCGTTAGGTCTTTAGTTGTAAAAACGAAGCTTTTCTCGAGTCAGGTGGGTTGTGGGAACCCTCGATAGAAGACGCAGCCAGTCAGGGGTGGAAGTTTCGTCTGTGGACATATCTGGCTGATTTACTTCTTTTCTAGTGAATTAAATATGGTTAATTTTAGATACTAAGCTTCCGTCCCTGTTAAAGGCTTTCCCTCCTTTTGGGTCCCTGTGGCAAATATTAACAAAAAGTCCCTGCGTTGTGAGTTTTTAGAGTAAGGAATGACCAGGACGTTTTAATAGTTTATTACTATCAGACGTCTACCAAACTTTTAGTTTTGGCTGACTTCCAATACTACAAAGGGCAATTATAATTCTACTAAAGGCTCAACTATAGAGGGGTTGAGAGTTAGAAGAACTCTGCCTTGTTCCATCTTTGGTTCCTTATTTATACGTAAGGAATACAACGTTGAGGATGCGCAAAACAAGGGCTACTAGGAAGAACAGAGTGTCAGGTCAAGGTTTACTAAATTAGTATAAAGGGGGCGACTGAGGCCAACGGAGAATTTCCCATAGTCCCTTTGTGCTCCGTATTCGATCCTGCCGTGTTTTCAAAGATAGTTGCTGTTTCTTTGGGGGAATCCAAGTATTCGCTCGGTCAAGGTAAAAACATTTTTTCCCATTTCAAAGTGGTTTCCTAGGTTCTTTCCTTAACTCAGTAGTTCATTTCATGCCTAAGCTTTACTTTTTTGTTTGAAATGTTGGTAAAATGGTTCGAAAAAATAAATTGGTTTGAAGTATTTTAGTAGCTGAATTTTACCGCTAGTATGGAAGTTTGTCTGATCTGTCTTTTCGTGTTTAGTATCTTCCTATACCGGTACCGCAAAAAGAGGGGAGTTGGTGGAGGCGGAAACTTTTTGAAGAATTTTGGTCGTACGATACCCCTAAAGCGTGGTTCCCACAGGCAATCATTTGACTCGCTATCCACCGATCAAAGTCCAAAAGTCCCCCCCTGATTGGCAGGATGGCTATACATAGGCTGGCCATACATTGGCTGGCCAATCAAGGGGGGACTTTTTGACTTTGATCGTGGATAGCGAGTCAAATGATTGCCTGTGGGAACCACGCTTAAGCGAATGGGGAAGCAGGGAACTTGGCGGACTTCGGGAAAAATTATTCGTCTATTCTCCTCTATTGTGTCCGTATACGACAAAAGCGGACACACTTTCGAATCTTTTTTATTTTAGAGAGGTATTTGCGCTGAAATGTTTTTAGTGCAGAGAACGCAACTTGAGCTCAACGGCAACGCCATGTTTTCGTTTGTTGTGTTTTACTACAGAAATGTAGCGTTGCCGCTGAGCTCAAGTTGCTTCCTCTGCACTAAAAACATTTCAGCGCAAATACAGTTAATTCGTATGGCTTTAACAGTATTTATGTATTATATTAATAATCAAATAACAAAGTTTCATGCATGTTTTTCATAAAACATTTCTTGGCAATGTGTTCCTTTCAGGATCAGTCAATGCGTCAAGGGTCCTCAATTCAATTCCATTTGAATTATCTCCGTCAGTATCAGTCAGCCAAAACAGAGCCCAAACCACACCCTCCGTCAAGCCATTTCGTGACTGGGACTGACGACTGATTGAATTTGACTGGCAGTGTGCACCCAGCTTTACTCAGGGGCGGACTGGCTCTACAGCGGGCCATGGGGATTTTCTACCTGCCGGCGCCGCTGAGTAATAAAGATGGTATTTGAGCCGGCGCATGGGGCATGGGGCATTTGAGCCGGCGCATGGGGCACCTGCCCCAATGCCCCATAGGCCAGTCCGCCCCTGCCCTTACTATACAGCAGTGTTCTGGAACTTCCCAGAAAAGTCCGTTCCGTTCTTTCGGGCGGAACGGGAACGGAACGGCGTTGCACCGAAAATGGCGGGGAACGGAACGGTTTTTTGGGGAAATTTCAACACATTCTCAGACGGGATCCTTTCCTTGTCCTAATCCTGTTCGTACACACAGGATTATATCAACACGTTCTCCAAAGTCTAGGACAACTATCTCGTGTGGTAGGTTTGAGAGTTTGAGAGACTTGGCACACGGCTCTGGTGTGCTTTTAGACGTTTCCAGCAGTTGAGTTAAGTTAAGTTAGGTTAATTAGGTTAGGCTAGGTTAGGTTAAGTTAGTTTAGGTTAATTTAACTTAACTTAAACTAACTTAACCTAACCTAGCCTAACCTAACATAGAAATCCTGTGCGAAGCCACAGGATTCCCTTGCACTCCATCCTGTTCGTACGCACAGGATTTCTATCTGAGAATGTGCTGGGAAATTTACCGTTCCCATACAACGCCACCTAGCGTCTAGGCAATGTAGTGTTTGGGCCATCTAGTCGCCAAACTTTCCTAGGGTGCGTTTTATTGTGAACTGATCCGTTCCCCAGTTCTTCCGTTGAACGGCTCTCGTTGACAATAAAACGAACGTTCTGCAGATCGCCGTTCAACTAGCTCAGTTGAGTTCTACTATGCACCTTGAGCACAGTAGAACGGAAGGCGGTTTTCGGACTGCGCGCCAAGCCATCTAGTTGAGCTGTTCACGCTGAAACGTCCGTTCAGCTGAACCCCGTCCACGCGAAAATGCCAGTTGAGCTAACTGGTCAACGCAGTTCTTCAGTTCCGTTCACAATAAAACGCACCCCTACTCTGCTTTAATTGTTTTCCATAAAATCATTGGATCTTTGAGCGGAACGGATCTGGAACGGAACGGAACTTTACATTGGGGCGGAACGGCCGTTCGGAACTAGTTCTTTCGAAAATTTTGCCAAAATAGAACGGAACGGAGCGACAGAAGTTGACCGGAGAACGGTAGGGAACGACGTTCCGGAAAAAAAGAAGTTCCGGAACACTGCTATACAGACAGTGCTATAAACCAGTGACTAGGCTTAATGGCTACCAACACAGTCCCTAAATCGCTCTACTTACGGGCTTTCCCAGGTCTTGGTGCAAAATTTGAATTCTTCGCTTATTAAAAACTGCTAAAGCGGCTTTCAGTTATGCATTCATTTAAGAAAAAATAATGGCCTAAAATACCACAACTAAATAAATCGCCATTTTATAGCTATAAACGGGGTGAGTTATTCCAACGTACGGAAAGTAGAGGAATCAAAAACGAGCAAATAAATGCCAGAAATGTTTCGAAATCAGAAACGCAAGACTGCTAATGTTTTTCGCAACATAAAACCCCACCAGTGCATTTTCTTGCTACAGCTGTCTGGGCAATCGACATCCGCTTGTACTATCTTTCCTCCAGAAAAAAAAACTGTACTTCAACGCAAACGATGTGGGCGAGAATGAAGCAAACGACCGTAGTTTCCAAAAATATCCCTCAACACAAAGCAGTACGGCGCCTGGAACACAACATAGAAAAAACATGGCCACCAGTATAGACTTCCGCACCTCAAACCTTCAAAAGATTCTCCCATTTTTTTTTTCTTGTTTGTCTAGAAAGTTTGAATGCTTTCTGTATCAGTTAAAAATGTCACTATATAGAAATCAAACAAAAAAGCTGGGAAAAAACTACAAAGAAATAAAAAGAAAAACTGTAGCGTGTGATACATCATATCCATTACTCGTTGAGCTAATTCAATTTTTAATCTCCTAAAAAGGGAAATACAATTTGCCTCAACATAAGGCGGTTTCGAGGTGTTGTTGACTGCGCTTCCCAAACATCCCGGAGTCCCGGAGTTTGCTCATTTGCTCCCACATTGATGGCAAAGGGCAAGGAGAAGGCTTTAGGCAGGCTATGGCTATCAGGTAGATCAGTCTGAGCTTGGCATTCGTTGCAGAAGGATTCATTTCAGTTCCTCACTGAACTACACAGCTTACCCGAACAAACAAAGTAAGTCCAAAAGTGGTAGTGCATCCCCCAGAAAGTTTCTTCCTTTACGCTCGTCTAAACCATCCCAAAAAGTGCTTACTAATTCGAATCATAACCTCCCCACAATTCGAATCATAATCTCGCAATTCCAGTTTTTACACCGCCAGGTAACGTAAACATCTAAATAGAAAGAAAAAGAGAAAAGTAAAATCAGCATCTTCCGCCCACGGACATCTGTTTCATCTCTTCAAAGGTCTACATCCTATTCTATTCCTATTCTTAATCTTGGTGGAAATCCTCCCGTCCTTCTACGGCTTTTTCATCCACAAGATACCAAACTTCCGTCTAAACAGCCTCCCAACAAGAAGCTTAACAGACACGGACACTATAAAAGGCTGATGCATGGAAAAAGAGAACAAAAGAAAACAGCTTTCGTCCATCATCCCAAGTCTTGCTGAGTAGTTTCTAAGGAGTTCTTTTCTTTTGATGCATCTCTCAGCAGCTTCCCTTTTCGTCCATAAAAAGCACACAATAAACATGACCAACAATGGGTCAGCAGGGGTTGTTGAAAGAACCCTTCACATTGATTCAATACCCCCAGACAGTTTCATGCTAAGACGGCGCTCGAACACTCGTAAGTAATAGCATTACTAATCTCGCCACAAAAAGATTACCTACAATTACGCAAAACTATTTAAGATTATCTTAAAAATTCCTTCTAAGTTTACTACTTTAAAAAACATCAGGTGGATTCCCTTAAGCAAAACCTTGAGCAAAACTCTGGAAATTTCTTAACAAGTTAAATACGTCATTTAGATGCTTTGCTTTTTGGCTATTCCGGGCTCCAAAGCCCGGACTTAAGAAGAACAAACTGTTTTCCATATATCCCCCCTTTTTTACCCCTTTCCCCCTCCTCTGGAGACATTTAGTTACATCGGCGCCATGCAGTCGCTGCCCTTAATTAAGACTGTAGCTGTAGCCTTTTAACCACACTCTTTGTCAACTAACAATCAATTCCACATCTAGAGAATTGCAGCCCGCAGCTATATACTCTTCCCTAACAAGCCCAAATCCCCTTCTTAACGGAAATCCACTATCTCTAGCGGGCTCTTTTTCCTCTTTCCCTAACAAATTCATTAATTCACTAGGATCGAAAAAACTTTTCTATTCTTTTTCTTTCTTTTCTATTTTCCTTTTTTATTAAAAAATAAAAAAAAGACTTGCTTTCGTTGGCAAATCGTCGAGTTGCAGCCACAGTTGGTCCAAATATACAAGGTCGGAGGGTTTGTTAGCATAAACTTTTGGCTCCGCGGAAGGAATCCATAGCACTTTTAGGCTGCCCAACATGTAAACGAAAGTGACGAGTTGATTTGTAAAAGCTTGTTTTTACTGAATTCTAAGAAAAAAGAAAAGCAAAAGGGGTAAGAAATAAGCAAAAAGCAACTCTTGAGCATCTTGTCACGTTCTTTATCCTTTTAAGAGAAAACTTACTGGTTTTGCTGGTTCGGTTCTGAAAGCATCCATAAACTTGAAAGGGCTTGCATCCGTTCCGCTTTCATAGCCAAACTATATAACCCATTCATATTGCCCAGCGGTTCTTAGGAGTTGGAAGCTCTTGACATTTGACGCATACTCGACAAACTTTTCATCTCTGCAACAGCTGTCCGCTTCTATATTCCCGCCTTCTTTGCCCATCGCTTCGTTAAAATAATAATAATAATAATAATGTGCTTCGTTCTTTAAGCCAGAAAAAAAGAAAGAAGCATTTGCTCAAGGCAGAGCTAGCAATTTGTATCCATAAACTTTATCCATAGCACTCTCTCTCTCTCTCTCCTTTTGGTCTAATCCCATAACTAGCCCTTGAACCTAACAAAAAGAGCTCTAATAACACACTCAAAAGCACTGCGCACCTTTCAAAGCACACAAAAAGCCTTCATTGCTCCGTTAGATCATAAAGAAGCCCTATCCAGCGCTCTTTTTAAAGTCTAAAGACTATAACCTAGCAAATGGGGAACCTAAGACCGTCTAACTAGAATAAAACCACTTCAAAATTCGAAAAACAACAGGAATTCGCATACTGTACTGGAAACCCTCCTTAAACTTTGTCTAAAAGAAGCAAACACGAGTTCTTTAACACAACAGATACCCGCACATTAAATTTTGAAGGAAAATATAATACGAAAGATCCAGAATCTGACAGGAAAACGAGCTCAGAGTGATTCATGACGCTGCTGTGTAATTTGTCACGTTGATGCATCTCATGGTGTCACAAACAAAAAAGCAAATACAGCAAAGGCACGTGTTATACATTCTTACTCTATCTCCAAGATTACCAAGGTATGCATTTTTTTTCGCTTTACTTTATCAATAGCTGCTTTCATTGAAAGCTATTCATCAAGCACCAACACATTCGCATCCGCTTTTTAGAAGCCGACACCACAGCATAAAAGGCGTCTATGTTACATATTTGCATGCTGAGAATCAAGTTCTATCCGGTTTCTCTTTTGCTTTTAATGCTTTACCTCCCTGCTCAAATTCCCCCACATGAAACCTAATCTGAGGGGGGCTCAAAGTTCTAGACGAAAAACTCCTCGGTAAACGCCACACCAAAGCCTCCATATATTCCAGTTAAGCGTCTGCAATTGGACGCTTTATGCTGAACAATTTGTCACTTTTTCAAAGCGATACCAATAAAAAAAAGTTCCTATTCCTAAAAAATTTAAAAATTGTCTCCCAAAGAAGCTAAAGATAATAAACTCAAACAAAAGATGGGAAAATTTGTGCCATCAAATTGTATATCAGTAAAACTATTTCAAAAGAACCCGATAACGAACTTACCTCCCCCTCTCGTTTGCTCACGAGTACCAGCGATAGGGAACTATGCGTGTACTGTTTGTTATGTGTGCTATATGTACACACTACACTCGACTAACACAAGACATTCTCCTGAAATGCTATCAGGAATATGTGGAAAGACCCAGCAATGCAGCTGTCCCAATCTGTGATCAACTAAGCTTAAACCCTGGAGGGGAAATTTGTTCGAAGATTCTAAAATCTCCCAAATGGAATACTCATTAAATAAAAAAAGGCGAACAAGATGTGGAAATGTTATATAACTTCGTGTTCCGGTTTGCCAAGCTATTTCGCTTCGTTTTTTTCTTATTTTTCATTTCCTAAACTAACTTTACGGAAGCTATCAGCGAATCGCTGACTGGAACGGAAAACGGAGGGTTCCAAAAGTCTCAGAAAGGAAGTTACGCCCCTTCTCGACGGCACTTCAACATTCATTACGAGCCTAGCAAGATAATGAAGCACAGAAATCTTGGTCCCATTAGGCCTTTCCGTAGATTTTAAATACTTCTTGCGTAATAGAAACAGTTTCTTATGCTTAAGTAACTCTTTTCCTTCCCTTTATTAACCAAACTTGTTAAAAAATAGCAAGCAAGCAAGAATGCTGGTAGTAGTTTGTAATGCGTTGGAATCAGAAGTCGGACTAAGATCAAAGAAAACGCCATTGCACTTCCTGCCCTATATCTATTAATTAGCTTCAAGATAAATTAAATTAAGAGCCTACGAAGTACCAGTACAGAACATACCACATGGCTATGAGTTGAGTTATTAGCGAAAGAAACAAAGGAGCGAGAGAGAGAGCGCTTCTCCTCAACTCGAGTAGTAGCGCATAAAGGCTGTCGGAATAAGTTGGGCCCAAAGGGCGTTCCAATTACCAAGGCAACGTTATCAGATGATTAAGACTTTGGGTGAGATAAAACAAAAAATATGCCAAATGTTGCCAAGGTCGATAAATTTGACACTCAACCCGTTTTTCTTTCTTTTTGCTTTTCTTATCCGTTTAATTAATTCCCACAACCTGAACAAGAGAGGGAAAAAAACATCCACAAACTTTTGTTCGATAATTAGAACATCAAATTTTCTTACCCAATGAAGAACACGAACTTTTTCTTTCTGTTTTCTTTCCCTGTTTCGGGCATAACATGCCTCTATTCATCAACAACAATTAGCTTCAATATAGTTCGACGCAGAAGCAATCAATCTTTCGATAACTTCTACGTACACTATACCTTAGCTCGTATTTTCTCTTTTCTCTCTCTCCCCCTGTCTCTGTGTTGGGTTATAAGATACGGGGTTAAACTTTAATCTGTTACTTCTACGTAATTTCCGAGAATGGGCATGATCTCTTGCTCTCCCTCTCTGCGCTTTCCAACCATCTTTGGTCTTCATGTAGCCATAGCAACTCCGCATAGCATAGGCTGCGGCCCTTTATAGCAGCTGTCCGGGGAGGTATTCTACACACTCGTCTATATAACAAGAACAAAAAAGAAGCAAAAAATAAAGAAAATAAAAAAACATGGAAATAAGGTTGAAAAAAGTTGTACACTAGGTGGCAGAGTTACAAGGCAGGCGAGAAGAAGACCCCCCCCAAAAAAAAAAAAAAAATACAAATCAATATAGCTAACCTAGGGCAATAAAATAGCTTCCCTCGAGGTGAAAGTCAAGGGAAAAAAGAGGGAAGGGAAAAAAGAAAAACGTTCGGAAATACGACGAATCGATGTCTTGGCAATAGAGCACATTGCTGATACTTAAAACATAACTTAAGAGATCATATAACACACTATGCTGGATAAGCAACGTTTGGTATAACCGGTGACAGCCGTTTTTCCATCCTTACCCCCCAGAAAACAGAGCCTGACGAGTTTTATTCGAAGGGAAAAAAAATCTGGCTTTTCCAGATACTTTCTCTGCTCCCTCTCGGCGAACCAAACCTTCATATAAACATTGACATGGTCAGTGATATGGAACTGTCGCCGGGAGCCTTTTCCCCCCTCTAATAGATATTTACGCTTGACGAGAGAAGAGATTTGAGATTGACAGGCCGAGGATCCGAACAAAGGATAAGCTGGGCTGGCCCGCTTGGCCAACAATGAAAATGCATTACGCTAGTTGTTACTTGTTTCATCCCAAAATGGATATGGATTGTTTACACTTTCTGAAGGTTCATCAACACTTATGTTTAGATGTAAAAAAGGAGGAAGTTTGTTAAAATATTCAAAGAAATTCAGTGAATTAAGCCATGAATGGTATCCAAAGGATTTCTTCCCTATAAACACACCAAATAAATACAATAAACGAATAAATAAATAGATATAAAGGTAGACCAAAACACTGATGCGCCTACTAAGCTGGGGAAGGGTCTTCAACGGCTGAGAATTATGGAACTACAGTGCTTAGTTGAATGCTGACTTAGCATCGAAGGATACAATATAGTATGATCTTATTCGACGATAAAACGGAGTAGAGTGGCTTATAAGTAAATCGCAAGTGCCACATAAACTGTAAGATGACAACTGATCATAAACATTGTTCCCATGTTTTTGAGTTAGGAAGACGCTAACTTAACACTATCTCTGAAAGCCCTCAGCGGCACGAGGAACCTTTCCGTAAGGGTCCCTAACCCAAGACCGTTTATCGTTAATCGATGAACACAGTTTGCACTTGCTCAAATGGGAAGTGGCAGAGTCTCTAAAAACTTGGATGAAAATTGAATTAACGTTCGTAAGTTTTGAACGGAGAAATTCCGACCAGACCGACCAAGAACCACCCGACAAAGGAAGAAGCAGCAGCTGATTAATGACAAGGTTTCGTTGGCTGTCTAAAGCTAGAAAAGGGATTAGTTCACAAGAGTGGAATATTAACGAGCCGTACGCACACGCTCCCAAGAACCTGCGAACATCTCTTAGAATACATTCTTAAAATTCGTGAGAGAAAAAAAACACATTTGTCTAGTTCTTTTGTGTAAACAAAAATGCCCTTTTTTGGGGCGACCTGAGACTTTTTTTAAAAAAAGGGAAGTGACATGAAAAATGCATAGATGCAAATCAAAGACCCTTGACACTTTTTGATACGACCCTTCTTCGTTCGGAAGTTTAAAAAACTTCGCCTAAAAGCGGGATACAACGAAATAATAGTTTCTTTACACTCCAAAACTGAAGACTGTCACTAAATCCAGTTTGATCAACGCACACAGCCGTAATATCATCTTTCCTTGATGAGGACCGGAAGAAGTGCACGAATTATAGTACAGATCCATTCTGCGCACCGAAGGATTCCGGTTTGGGATGATATAAACTTGTCTCCGAGTTTTACTCTATCCTTTGCGACTGACTGGCGTTTCTACGGAAATTGCATCCATCGACCCACGATGAAGAAACTCAGAGATGACAATCTTTTTCTCCCTCTTTTCGGATCGGATGCTCTTAGGTTATGTCGACGGGAGTCGACTGTCACTATATCCAGCAGTGGAAACAAAACTGCGATATTCTCATCTTTGCCACCTTAGCCCACTTTTTATCCCGCCAATAATAGTATACATTGCAAAAAATGTCAACCCAATTTTATAATTAAATACTATGAAAAGTGTATGCCATTAAACAAGTGAAAACTAAAAAATGGGAATCAAACGTTTGTGAAACGGCAACTAAGGTTTAAAAAATTGTGATACTAAAATACTCAATATCAAGATTGTAATATTAGGACGTTTTAAGAAAAAAAGTTTTTTTTAAAATTTCAAGGAGATTTTTGCAGTGTACCATATGATATTCCACCATTTTCTTGCCTAACATGGGAGCAACTCTCCCTTCTCTTACACACCTTCTTGGCAAAGACATTCTTAAATAATAAAAAACGAACACGTTTTTCTCTCTCTTCAGTTTTTGTACCTATTACAGCAGAATGAAGTGGACGTTGGTTATGTTGGGCGTGTTGGCTGTTTTGGCATTGGCCGTAGCCGAACTAGATGGTGAAGATGAAGATTCTTTTCAAGCTTGGGACGACGCCTTTGAAAACAGTGACGTAGACGATAACGACGATGATTCTGATTCTCTTGTTCGAGTCGTCCGAGCTGCGCGCGCAGGAGGTCGCGCTAACGCAAGAAAAGCCAACAAAAGTTAGTTTTACTTCACTTTCGTTTTGCCTCTTTCAAATACTTTTCTTACTTACTAAGGTTTTTTATTACTTTTCCCCTAACTAATTGGAACCTTATGAATTTTTTCTATCCCCAGATGCTTGTCGTTATACCAAAGGTCCTTGGACGGAATGCGATACTGTGACGAACCAACGTTCGCGTACTTTGACTCTCAAGAAGGGAGAGAGTACTTGTGAAGCTACCAAAACTATTGCCAAGAGATGCAAGAAAGGTATATTTCGTTTCCCTTCGCATATGTAAAATCTTTAAACCACCATTCCCTCCCTAAAAAAAAGATAAAAGAAAAAAAAGGAATGAAAGAAAAGCTATATATTCAAGAAGGGCATGTTTGCAATAGCTTTTTGGCATTTCGAGAGCATGGTTCGCTAGCTTTTTATAGCTTTTTTCGTGTGAATGTATGAGTGTGTGTGTGTGTGTTTGACTCGCTGCTTTTGGCTTTTTGGCATGGCTTTTTATATGTTTAGTTTGCCGCTATGCGCGAGGCTCTTGGACGGGCTGTGCCCATTTCCAGCAAATCCGAACAGATTTATTGCTGCCAGACAGTGATGCTGACTGTCAAGCCACCAGACAAATAATACGTCGTTGTCAGGATCCATCTACTGCCCTCACACAGCGAAATTCTTCTACTGAAGATGAAAGTACGAGCTCACGACGTCGAAAACGACCTGATCCTGAGGAACAAAACGGCGATTCTGAGGAAGTCATCGATTTAGAAGACAATGGCGACGAATCAGAGGCTAAAAATGACCCCAAAACGACCTCTGGAACAACAAAGCAACATGAGAAGACATCTCTAATAGTGCAGGACCAAACTAGCCCACAAAAGGAGAAGGAATCCCTGACAAAGCCAAATGACAGTTCCATTCCTCAGCATTCCTAGTTCCCCATAGAGCGTTCTAAGACACTAACAACACAAATAAACAAAAGATGACGGATGCGACAGATGGAAATGGATGACAGATACAAAGTTAACTCCATTCGCTTTTGGCTTGCTTTTGCGTTATAGCATGGCTTGGAAGCTGTTTAAAATGTTCCATATTGTTAGCACATGGTCGATTGCCAAGTTTTTAATCATGAAAGGGGGGGGGGAAGGAAATAAAAAAAAATGTGAGTAAACATGGCAATTCGCCATGTTAGTGTTTGAATTGGCTGGGCACATGGCTTTAACCATTCATGGGATATTTCAGTAACGTAGAAAAATAATTACAACTTACTTTTAAAAATATAGCACCAATTGCAATTTGAGCACAACACAAAAAACACGCGTACTGGTATTTGTATTTAGAAAGTCACGTAGCCACGCCTCCTGTGGTGCGGTTCGTTGTTTGGCAGCATTGTCACATTTATTTGTATTTAAAAATGTTTTCTATTTTAAATCTTTTCAGCACGTACTCGCGGACAAGGAGCCCAAGCCCGAAATTAATTTAAAAATTGCGGAAGATACAAAGCGAAGAGAAGCCCCTTTAAAAACCTTCTATTTGTCTTACTATTTGAACGTTTTTCCACTGCTTTGGTAGCTTTTTTGATCATTCTGCGTATTTGTATTAAAACGAACTTCTCACGTAAACTTCCAAGTTGTTCTCTACGCCATCCATTTCTTGTTAGACCCGAGATTCATTCGCTATGTTGACTTGGATGCACCCAATTCCCGCCTTCTTTGTATGAATATACTTTCTTAGTAATACACAACTTCCCCCAGAGTTCTAAATCGGAGATTCCCCATTGGTTAAATTTGGATTTTATCAACATAATATCGAACTAGCTATTCAATAAACACCATTTCGTACCAAAAAATAAATCAAAATCAATTCAGTGTAAAATAATGTTCAATATAAAGTAAATTAAAAAACTTACGCTATTTCGAACTTTCGTTTTACGTTTGAACTACCTAAAAGAAACTTAATTGGACGAGCGATTAAGTTCCTAGGCAGTAAGGTTTAAAATAGAAAGGCCTTTTTGGGCAGAGTAGCAATGTATTTGACAAATTTGGGAAAATGAAACCAATTATGCCGTCAACACGCAAGCTCCACCGACAGCCTGGATCTTTTCTTCTGCTTCTTTGGAGAAAAATCGGGCCTTCACAATAACGGGCTGCTTGGGTAGATTGCCTTTGCCGAGGACTTTGTAAAATCCCTAGAGAAACGTGAGAGAAAAAGATAAAAAAATGCGTGAGTTGAATTGCAAGGAAGTGTTCCTGAATGTCATGCAAATTAAACTGAACAAGCTGTGTAGAGGTGTCTCTCTTGACAAAAAGAGCGACACTTTAAGAGGCAAATGAGCTGAATAAAAGAAAAAAGGGGATAAAAGATACAACTTACAGCGCGAACAACGTCAATAACGGGGGCCTTTTTCTCGGGATGATCCTTGTACTTGTCACGGGTCTGTTCGGACACCAACGACCAAAGCCTATCCAAATTGATGGTAGGCATCCACTTTTGGTTACGACGGAGATGGTAGTTTCTCATACCGAGCTATCAAACAAAGGAAATCAATTAACTGGACTTGTCAAGTCAAAAACGACGCTAGTGTATGCCGATTACTTACCTTGCCAAAGTATCCAGGATGGTATTTGTCAAAGTTGATACGGTGGTGATGCATACCACCAGCGTTACCACGACCACCAGGATGCTTCCTGTGTTTCCCTAAAATTGAGACAGTACAGCATTAGTATGAGTTTTATGTGAGTTTGCACAACATAAATACAACAGGAGTATTCAAAGTTCTTACCAATACGACCATGTCCATGGCTGACGTGGCCACGCAGCTTCCTGGTCTTCTTTTTGTTGGTAGACTAAATAACACAGAAAGCGAACAATTAGTTTGATATAATAAGTGCAACTGCATCGCATGTTGGTCACAGCAAACATTCCCCAACCGTAACACTGGACTGAATATGACACAAAACTCACAAAACTATCCTTCAACTTTAGCTAGCTAATAAAATAGAAGATACTGAATAGCAAAATATTACGAATATTTCTAAATATCAAAGGATGACCACGATATTTCAAGAAATTTAACAAGACGAAACGAAAACACTCACCATGGCAGCTCCTTAACACACCAAGAACGATTCGATACGATTCTTAATCGACTCGGTCGTTAATCGATACCAAACAGGGCGGGAACAAGCCATGAATTCAAAGACTCTCTATACCCGGCTAACATGAAACACAAAGCGAACAAGCTACACAATTTAAGAAACAGTAAACAACCCTTTATTAATTCAAAATTTATAATATCTAGGCAATAGTTCGTCGCAAACCTCAAAAGACGCTGTTTTAAGGTTAAAAAAATTTATCCTTATAAACCTGCCACTACACAAATAATATACTCTCTAATCACATGAATCATTTTTTGTCCGTTCTCTTTTTCACTGGGCTCACCTATTCTTTCCGCACCCTTCTCTTAAGAAATAACTCATCCACATCCGAATCGGAATCACACCTTGAAGTTTCAGATAGGATAACAGGATGACAAAGTTTATTGGGAAACTTCTTTTTCGCAAGGCTTTCATGAACGCCACTGGATGCTATAATCTTCTCCTTGTTCTTCTTCACTTCTTCCTCCTTTTCATTCACTTTACTATGCCCTTTAATTGCTATGCACTGTACCCTTGCTTTTAACTTAGCTTGAGCCCCTCGCTCAAGAAGCTCAGTTGCTTCCTCCGATTCGGAGGAACTGGAACTAGAAGTCAGCATAGAAATAGAAAGTGAGCCTGCACTTGAGTGATTATCCTCACAACTACGACACTCCACATCGGCCGTTCGTCGACCACCCAAACCACCTAGTTCGAACCTAATTAATCATCCAAATCTCGATTTCTTAATGCATTTTTTAACGTACGATCTAATTCATATCCTTGGATTATTCGATTTTTCTCTCCTTCAGTAATATTGTAGTCCTCTATTCGTGGAAGAATATGCTTTCTGAATCGCTCTTTCATAGCTTGCCAAGTCCTACCTATTCGAAACAAAATTAAGTTAACAAATTAATTAAATCCCATATTTTCATTATAAAAAAAAATTACGATGCAAAACTTTCGTCCGTTCCATTGCTTTCCACAGATCAACTCCTTTTACTTCGCTAAATCTTCTGCTTGCGATAATATAGGCTAGAATCTGCATATCATCCTGCAACGAATAAGGCACCCTACAACCAAATAAAAATTAGTTTAATTCCACACCTTTTCTTAGACAATTTTTTGAATGTCCTTACCGTTTCCGAAAGCCTTTTCTCCTCCTTTGACTAGACTTCCTTGAAGAAGATAAAGGCGTTGTACTCCGTCTGGAGTCGTTCTCCTTGTTCTTAAAACTAGTTTCATCCATCTTCTGACGACTAGGCCCAGCTACTATAGCAGAAGCGCCACCATTCTGGCACATTTTTAGCTGCTTTTGACAGACTGGGGATTTATCCTTTCCGCTACTTGGCTTTTCTACGTAGCATCGGCTTGGACCAGCCATAGGATTAAGAGATTTGGCCCTTGATGAAGCATGTTCCTCAACGTCGGTGCTCCTCGAAGTACTTGTTTCGTAGATTAGATGAATGCGTTGCTCTTCCAGTTGCTCGTCGTCGGATTCTAGGTCACTTACGGATACGCTGCAGCTGGTTTTGGAGAATGACGGCCGGGAAGGTTTGTCTTCTTTGTCGGTTTCCATATCTGGGCCAAAATTGTCTAATGATGGGCTCCCAGGAGA
Source organism: Lepidurus couesii (assembly GCA_022832235.1). Classification (NCBI taxonomy): domain Eukaryota; kingdom Metazoa; phylum Arthropoda; class Branchiopoda; order Notostraca; family Triopsidae; genus Lepidurus; species Lepidurus couesii. The sequence continues at coordinate 19,716 of JAGJRP010001057.1, forward strand.
CGATTTCTCAATTTCAGTGGACTGAATGACTTGTTCCATTTGCATAACCCAACCTTTTCCCTTATTTCTGCATTGTGTGGGGCTATGCCCAGGTACCAGGTCTGCTTCGTTGGCTTTACTCGTTTCAGCTGTCCCATTTCGCTCACTGAATGCGATATGACCAATTCTTTGATTTTTTGGGGGGCTTGGGAGCTCTTCTCCGGTCTTTTCAGGCTCTGCTTCTTGGATTTGAATTGGAGGTGCAGCTTTGCTCTCTATTGCAGCAAGTGAGGAATCAATAGGCTTCCTAAAAAAAGAAATACGTTTAAGGTAGAGAGCAGTGTTTGAAATTATGCGGAGAAAGGGAAACCTTAATCTAAAGTGTTCCTTTTCCAATGGGGAGACGACTTTGCCAAACGTGTGGATTTCTGGAAGAATCTTCTTCAGGAAATGACTCCGCAAGCTGTGAAACGATCGACCAGGACAAATCTAATAAATCATTGAAATAATGCATCACAATCATTGCAATAAAAGGTGAAAGTTACGTTGGCTGCCACCATTTCCTCCCATAGCTTGTTCCCGCTCACTTTGCCGTACGCGTTGTGATTCGCTATGTAACGAATGATAGCAATACGTTCGGCATTCGTGAAGTCGCCCAGTTTCCCGCTGCGTTTGGCAGGCTCTCTGATGGAATCAGACTTTTCTTCGACAGCTAACTGCTTAGCCTCCACTTCTCTCGCGAATGATTGAATCACACTACAGAAAGCATAAAGAGGAATATTTAGTTACAAATGCACAAAATAGATACTAAAATTTTACTTATAACGGCACTTCGTGTCTTCCCAACGCTTTCGCCCATGAAGGATATCGTTTGGATCTACAGGTTCTTCATATTCTAGCAGAGGCCGACTTGCAAACCTGAAAATAATTAAAATAAATAAACACACAATTCAAATAAAAAACAAACAAAAGAAGACAGCAAAAATTATCTTAAGCGTAAAAAAACAAAATTTAAAAACAAATAAGAAAAGTAGCACAAATTTCAAATAAGCACACAAAAATAAATTAAGATAAAAAACCTTCTGGTTACCGATATTCGTTCAGGTCCAGGACCTTGCCAGCTTGTCGGCAATCTGTAATGAATTTGGCATCGAAAATCTCTTCCTCAAGCGGTAAACCATAATCTGATATGGCCAAACGAATTTTATGCCCTTGTTTTCTGAGGTCATTCGTGCAAATGCCACCATGTTCCTAGCAAATGAAAAGGGTTAAAAATAAAATAAAACAACAACCGAGGTGAAGAATTTTATTTACTTTTATAAGCTCCTCGACTTCCATTAAGTCCTGATGTGAGTGCAGTAAGGAAAACTTGTTTACGCTAAAAACCATGGGGACATTTGTGCCTTCTATTATAAAAAGCTTTGACCCTTTTTCGGGGGGACTTTCGGGTTCTTTTGAATTCCCAGGCTCTTTTGGTGATTCAGTTCCGTCGTTTCGAGCTGTATCTTCTGGTACGGGCTCAGAAACATCCATTTCAGTTGGCTCTTCACTTTTACGTTCAGAGAAACAAAAACAGTAGTGATTTCCAAGTTTTATTCCTTAATTCCTACATTTTTACCTTGGTTTAAAGTCTTCCCATGTCCTTTCCCCATGCAAGATCATCTTAAGATCATAATCCTCACCAGAAATAGGCTTATTTAACCTAAAAACACGAGTACGTCATAATAAAGTTGAAAAAGACTAAAAAATACCTATATTTGGTCAAATCTTGCACATACTGCTGTTCAATAGAGTCTCGAATGAATTTCGTGCTGAAAATTTCTTGGTCTTGTGGATAAAATGAGCGTAAACATTCAAAACCGAGTGGGATGACGTGTCCGCCTAATTCTGTGCAAATTTCTCCAGCACAATCCTGTAAAAGCGTAAGAAATTATGTACAATTTAAAAATTAACTTCAAATTAATACAGTAATAATACACTAACTAATTCATAATAATTCTTTAAGTAACTCAATAATTATTGTAGTTAATTAGAGGCAACTTTAGGAAGCAACTCACTTCCAAGGAACAGAGGACATATTTCAATTCCGCTCTGATTTCCCCTAAGAGGGATTCAGGGAAGTCGGTCGGTAAAGGGAATATGGAGAAAAGCATACAATGCCCAGAATAGGTTGTGAATAACACATCGTCAAGTATCTCAACGTTAAGCGGTTCCTTCACTGAAGAAATATCTCTCCAAATCTTGTGGTGGAAAAGGACATCATTCGGATCAAAATCGTTGTCATATAAACTCAAACGATTTAGTCTAAAAAAGAAAAACAAATGATCATAATCTTAATAATTTATCAATTTTTTTTTCTTAGAGGCAAAATTTCTTTAAATTTCAAGCTTAATCGAGCTAAAGTATTGAAGAAACCTACTGATAGTCTCGTAGATTTAGAATTTTGCCAAGACTGACGCAATCTGTCAAAAAAGACGCGCTGTAAAGTTCTTCATAAAAGTTGTACGAGTTTTCCAAGCTTTTGAGACCAATAGGAATGGAGAAGCTCTCTCTTTCAGAAGCAATCAATCCTCCATATTTCTACAAAGTTTATTAAAAAATCCACTATTTATGATTAGAAAATTTCGAGAGAATATACTCATACAGTCACTATGTCGGTGAGATTCTCTATTTCTTCCTGTGCCTCTTTCAGAACGTTTCTTTCCAAGTCTGTGAGGTGACGCCAATGAAAGTAAAATAGCATAGGTTTGCTCTCGCCAGTTAGAAAACCGCCAAATTTGTGGGGCGGACTTTCATGAATGCGAATGGACGCTTTCTTCTCGTCTACTGGGGCAAGCATTCGATTGGATCGTAAATACCTGAAAAAGCAAAGCGACACAACATTAAAACCTAGTTTTCGCTTTAGAAAGGATAAAGTTAAAATACCTTAGGCTGTACAACTTCCAGAAGGGCTTTTAGCTTTAACAAAAAAAAAAAACAATGCACATTGAGCTTCTACACTACACGTTATGGGCGCCTTTTAAACTTTGTCGAGAAAAACAAACCTGTTTGCCCCCTAGGAAGCAGGAAGCCCCCTAGGTTCACAC
>JAGJRP010001058.1:0-22746 GCA_022832235.1 Lepidurus couesii
TAGGGGTTCTTCAGCCAGAACATGTAACTTTGTCTCTTCTATAACATATATTTTTTCATTTTGAAACCTTACTCCCCCTTTAAGAAAAACTACTCCAATACCGTAAGATTCATTATCTTTTTTAAAAATTTATGGAACTTACCAAGTCAACCAGTATAGTCCAGGTTCACTGCAGAGAGTTTGCGAGAAAGTTCCTGTATTTTTGCCGATTTATAGAACTCTATATATAAGAGGCTAAAAGCATGCAGTAGGTTAGGATCGACGATATTTATTTCAAAATCGGTCTCAACTGAAAGGTGCAGCCAAGAGCATACTACGACGCTTTGCAACAAGAACTAGAAGACTATACCAATAATGGTTCCGTCAACGAACTATCAGGAACCTTAGACAATTAAGAAAGAAAAGTAATGAAACGATCTGTGCGCAAAAGAGCCAGCAAGACGGTGCGAGATTTCGCTGATCAGATCCTTAAACTATATAATTTGGCAATTGCACGACAATTAAGTAGCATATCTGCTACTGTACTGGATGTGCAAAAAGTTTCTGGTGCCAACTTTTTAACTACGAAGAGCGCCAAGGGACATATGCGATGCATTTGCTGGACATGTGCGAGTGTAGTTTTAATATACTACAATTTGCCATACGACACAAAATGCGCAATGTATTGCCGACTATCAAACGCACTGCAAATTTGATTGACATATCCACTGACAAATCAATTGACCAAGTCGTGATCAAGACCGACGGCAAAGGAAAAAGGCCTACCTACAGCATAGTGATACGCCTGGTAGCGGATATATACCCAACTTCATTTGCAGAAAATATCGAAAAATACGGTATTACTCGATTATTAGTGAAACTTTCCCCTTGGAACAATCCGAAACGTGTAATTTAACGGCTAACGATCGATACTACTATACTTTTCGATACTTTCTGTGAGAAAAGCTGAGAAGGGACCCTATAAGGGCGTATCTCACCATGCTGTGGGCTTTCGTTTGCAAAGTCATGGTCAAGGTTGTGGCAGTTAGTTTGGCAATGGATACGGCAGTCAGATTTTCAATGCGTTTGACAATCGGCAATGCATTTGGTAATTTCCGCAGTGTTTAGCAACTGTAGTGCATCGTATTAAATAACACTATCAATTGCATTTAACGCTATATGTAATGCCACTTTTCTATATGTTGCCGCCTTGTTTTGTTGTTCTTCAGTTTACCCCAAATTAATCGCAATATGGCCCTTATCGTACTTCGTAAATAACAAAATTGTAAAAGTACGCAATAATTGTAATACTACAATTTAAAAAAGGGTTTTAAGATAATTAAGTCTTTGAAATGTGTAATATTACAATTAAAATATTTTAAACGGCGTTACAGTTAGAACATTAACGCATATTTACGTCCATTTATTGTACAATGTACATCTACGGAAATTTTTGCAGTGTACCGTGAGGGTTACAATTTCATGAGTGATTTATTCCCGCAATAAAGGCTTATAAACTGGATAAATGTTTGCGCTGATTGTGGAATGAGGTCAACTAGAGATAATATGCGATAAACAACTTTCAAATTCACTTGCGTGTCCTTTAGTTAGCAGTGAAAGGAGGTTTCGGACACTATACAAGCTATAAAAAGGTAAAACCACACATAATCTCAGAAGTTTTTGTTCGCACGCTCATCTTGCTAACAGTGATCCAACATATTTTTGTACGTTTTCTTCTCCTGGATAAGTTGTACCATGGGAAAGTTTGAGCCGATTGTGCTAGTGCATGGCGGAGCAGGCGATATTCCTGCTTCTCGTGTTCCGCTTAAAATTGCCGGGGTAAAAAGGTCCGTTTTGGCCGGTTACGAGGCTCTTTCGAAAGGCGGAAACGCGTTAGACGCTATCGAAGCCGCCATTCACGTTATGGAAGATGACGATGCCTTCAATGCCGGTAACAAATACAAAATGGAAGCAATATTGCGCCGTTAATAACGCGATTTAATTTAGGACGCGGTTCAGTTTTGAATACTGATGGAAAAGTAGAGATGGATGCGATTGTTATGGAAGGCAAAACGATGAAATTCGGTAAAAGTTTCTCTTAAACAGTATTGTATTAAAAAGCATATTGACTCTTCATTTAAATTAGGTGCCGTGGGGGCGTTACGGAATATGGCCCATCCCATTACTGTGGCGCGAATGGTAATGGAAAAGACTCCGCATGTAATGTTGGCTGGTGAAGGAGCTTTTCGTTTTGCCAGGGAACAAGGCTTACCATATTGTCCCGACGAAGATCTTGTAACAGAATTCGCAAAGAAACACTTGAATGATTACAAAGCCACGGGTAAGACAACCAATGAGCTCGGTGGGAATCAAACTGAAGCTTTGGAAAAGAAAATTGGCACTGTTGGTGCTGTAGTTATCGATTCAGGTGATCTACGATAGTAATATCTTGTAAATTGTAATTTTTGGTTTTTACGAAAAAAGACGGAAATCTGGCTTGCGGAACATCTACTGGGGGCATGTCGGGTAAATTACCTGGTCGTGTAGGAGATACGCCTTTACCTGGTTGTGGAGGATACTGTAACCATGTCGGGGCGGTGTCGGTTACCGGAACTGGCGAAACATTGGCTCGATCTCTCATTTCCATGAAAATCCTTTTGCTTGTCGAAAATGGTGAGCGAAAGATCAAACGCGCATTTGGACTAGCATCATAAAAAATGCCCTTGTTATTTTTAAAGGTTTAGGACCCAGTGAAGCCACCAAAAAAGCGTTTGAGGACATGCAAGCTACTATGGGAGGCAGTGGTGGTGGCATCGTGATTACGGCGGAGGGTAACGTCGGCTTCGAGTTCGTTTCCAAGTAATTTTACGGCTGGGCTATAATCTGTGTGGTTGCTGAGATTAATATGTTCTAAACTGTGGGATTTTGATTTAATTGCAGGCGCATGGCGTGGGCGTACAGGAAAGGCAGTGTGCTTCATTATGGCATCGAACCTGGTGAAGATAATGAAGAAATAGTGGATTAAACACGTCTAAACAGCGCATTGTGCTCGCAAAATCACTCAATCCAGCCTTTAAAAGTACTTTTAAGCGATTACGGGTAAATACAACGTAAAAGAAGTGAAAACATGTCGGGAAATTCAAGTTTGGCGCTAAACAATCTATTAACTGTTGAGCCGGAGCCATTCGTTCTTGAACTGTTCTAGCCATTCGCCCTCCGTAGGCTATGAAACTAGAAAAATGGCGTCTTATTTTGGTGCGAATTCACTACTATGCCTGACGTGTTTGTCGTGAATTATTGTGCGTAATTTTGGAATTTTTTTTACAGAATGTCTTAAGTTAATCGTCAGAACATGAAATTAATCTTAAAAACGTGTTTCAGTCTCACTTTGACCCCAGAAACCAAGCCTCAGCGAACCTTTGCTTTGTGTGTGTTGTGGGTGTAATTTTTCATTGTTGAGCTGCGAGATTAGGAACAGTTTTCTTGGGTTGAAACTTGAATATGGATTGGAGGCTGTCCGAAATTTTTGATCCCATCATGAACATCGCCGACGATGTGGACGAGCTTTCCAGTCGCTTCGAGCAATTAACAGAAGCTGCTCACCTTCACCAAACTCAGATTGAACCGCCCAACTACCCGCCCCGCCATTCTAACACGTCTCCTGCCTATAAAAACTTGCCCCTGTCCGACGAACTGTCGAACGGTCATCGAAGCTACGCCACCAATAATTATTCACCCTATTTTGACGCCCGGAATTCAGACGGCGCCTTTGTTGTGGATGACTCAGAAGGACTGGAACCTCTGGAAGCTAACCACGGCTATTACCCGCCCCATTATGACGAAGACCTCGACCCTGAAGATTATAACGTAGAGCCAAGCACAGAAACCTGGCACTCGTCGCTCTACGAAGACTCTAAAATGGATTCAGCGCGAAATTCCACGGAAGAAGCCATCTTCTGGAGAAATCGCTGCGCGGAATTAGAATTAGCTTTGCAAAACTTCCGAGCCCAAGCTAATAAAGTGCGTGGGATGCTCCGAGATAAGGTTTATAAATTTATTTAAAAAATTTAAACAGGCCGTACAATGTAGAAAGCATGCTAATCTCCTTTTTTAATTTATTTCCTTTTCATCATAGCTGGGTGAAATGGAAATGCGTGTCTTGAATGCGGAAAGTCGTGCTGACATTGCTGAAGCAAAGGTAACATAAAAAGCTCATAAAAATACGTTGACTTGCCACTTAAGCAAGTTTTTTTTGCTTGGATCTTTCAGGTCGGCAAAATTTTCCAGTTTCTTTATTTCTCCATAATATCCGTAATTCATAACTTTTTGAAGTTCACCGATTAACTGAATAAATAAATCTAGGAAAATACGAAGATAGGAGTAATGTCGGGGACTTAAGTAAGCGGTTGGGTACAATTCGGATTTATAATTTCTATTTTTTATTTTCGTTGTTTACATACGTCGTATTAGGGCAGATTGGGTTTCCATCCAACACGTCGATCTGTCTGTCTCGCTTAGGAGTGACACATCATAAGATTGAATAATAGTTCCAACCCCAATGACAACACGATAGATAAAAATAGCCCCCAATTAATCTCCCTCTCCCCCTCGTTGTGGGGTTCTATTCGGCCAGAGTTGGCTTTATAAGCTATGACTCAACTCTCCGTCCGCTCTTTGAGCTACACACACACACATACACGCATCTCCCCTCAGTTCGTTTTCCCGTGCGCTCGTTTTTCTCCGAAACCATCGATTTTTGACCCAAGCGACTCACAAGCATGTGTTAGACCCAGTCAACCAGGCTGCCAGTAGTGCTCCGTTCGCCGGTTCCGCCACAACACCTTTGATTTGCTTACTACCGAAATTTCTCAGATGTTTTAAAATCGGATTTTTACCCAAAAAATTGGTGAATCTTGAAGATCTTGAAGAAAAAGTCAAAATTTTGCGTCATCTGTGGCCCATTATGGTACCTGGAACCTGGAAATGGTGTTGGTGCTATTGACTCAACTCCTAATTGTGGTAACCACAAAAAAGAGAGAAAAATGATTCTCTTGATTTGGATTTTTTCCGAGGGTTGGAAAGGGTGTGAAAGATATAGTGTAAATGGGATGTAGGGTTGAGCTTAGGATCCGTTTTATGAGTCCGGCAGAAGTAAATCTTAATGGAAACCGGGAGTTGATACCAGACTCCCTCCCGGAGGGCGGTGAAAGGAGGCGAAAGTCATCTAATATCGTGCTCCGGGGTCCAACGCCGTAGTTTCGTATTCCATGAAATTTCCGTGAGCGACACCTGTCACCTGTGCACGTACCCTTTCGGGTTTTTTTTTTTTTTCCTTTTTTTCCCCCAGTTGCATATATTTCTATGAGAAAGAGAGGAAATGAAATTTTTGGGACAGGTGTGGGGTACCGAAGAGTTTGGCCGTAGCCCCTCCAAGTAGTTTACGAGTAGTTCCCCAACTTTGTCTCGAGAAATAGTAACGCAAACGCAGAAACAAAGAGCGAAAGAGCAGGCGAGACAAGTAATAGCGCTATACATCTTGTTATAGTAGGCGAACATTACCCCCCTCCCCCTTCAGAAAAAGGAGATGGAAAGAGAACTTATTTGGTATTCTGGAGTCCTGTTGGTTTCAACTCTGGCGTTTTGGATGCTTTTATTGAAGAAAAAAGAATCCTGTGATGTGGAGTAATTTGAGATGTTGATGTGTTTCGTTTGATTTTTCTTTATAAAGGCGGAAATGATGGAAAATCAGTTGAGGAATATGTGGGAATCGGAAAGTGGTCCTGGAACCTTGTCAGTGGATAAAGATGAGAATATCGGACGTTTGGAAGATCAGATTCAAGAGCAGGTAATGTAGAAAGTAGTACATATAATTAGTTATGTGTTTTTAGTTCAACCAAGTTAATCGTGGGATTTAAATGGGTGTTCGTGTAGCGGAAATTGAGGGTGAAAGACGCGCAAGAAGTGGAAGCCAAAGCGGCGAGGATTAAAGAGTGGGTCACTAATAAACTTCGCGAATTGGAAGAACAGAACCAGTTGCTGCGTGAACAAAACCAAAAGTGTAATGAGCAGCTAAATATGCTACGGAAACGTTTGCAGACGATATCTTCTCGCCATGGAAGCGACCTCAAAGAGGTAAAAAAATTTCCCGACTTTTTTCGCTCTGTTTGGTTCTTTGCGCTTCGAGTTGCGTTTTTATTAGCTATTCAAAATATGGTTTTTAGTTTCATGGAAAACGGAACATCATTTATCCTGTCAGAGTGAAAAACGGAGACAAAAACCAGCCTTGTGTGCCTAATATTGTTTAGTTTATTCTCGTCTATCGAATAAGAATTAAACTTGTGTATTTCTCAGTTTAGTTGACCAAAATGTTCACAGAAATAGTTTAGAATGATACTCTTTGAGGCAGGATTGATATTAAGTCTTGCTCAGTTAAAATTTCCTGCAAATTTCCAGACTGCAGCGCCAATAGGCGATTTCATGCAGTTTTATTCCGTAACTACGTTTACGGTCATGCGTGGAAGGGTTCGTGGAAATGTTAGCTTTTTGTGCCTAATTTTGTACTTCAAGTACCGGAAACCAGCAGTAAAACGGGAACGTGAGTGGAACACAAAACAGATTAAACTTAAATTGTTCAAAGGCTTGGAATTTCAACATTGAGCCTGGTCTTAGATCTAAGAGTCTTACCGGTTAGTTTCTTATTAATTGTAGCCAGGTGGCGTTTACGTTTTGTGTTGGTGTATATGAATGCACAGGAGGCTGCGTCGCGCGTTACTGGATAATTACAAACTTCATTTGTGTAATTCCTTTAGTAGCACAAATTCTACTGAAATTCTAAAAGTGCTACACCCAGGCTTGTTTTCACCAAAGTACGCATTTGTTCTGTTCTATTACATATTTCCGATTTTCGGTTATTAGAATCTCCGCTTAAGATAATATATATTCACTTGATAAACGTGATCACAATAAGCGGCATGTACTGTATATGAACTTTCATTTAAGTAAAGCTAAGTAAAATGTGTTCTTCATTTTATATCAGAATTAGCAAGCGGTGAATCACAACGTACTAATGGCGGTTCTATTATCTTAGGGAGGGACTGTTCCTCAAGAAAATGGTCACCGAGACGGTACTTCCCAGGCAGTGTGGGCCCCACACGCAGATGTAAACTCGACGTCCAGCTTACTGACCTGCAATAACCGAAATTCGATGCCCAGTGGGTTGGGCTTGTCTGGACCCGTCAACCTGCTCATGCAACAACGTTTCCCACACTCGACACGCTCCTCCCAGAGCGGGGTGGAGAATCGCATGTCCCGAAGTGCTACCACCGCCACGGAATTCTCCTCGTTACCCGCCCACCCCATAAGTCCCGCCCCCCATCGGCCTAAAAGTCAGCTTCCACTCGAACGAGCTGCCTACATGACTCATCGCAGTTGTTTGTCAGCTGACCTGTCAGGGATGGTTTACCGACCCGTGAATGAACTCTTAGAACCAGGAACCGCGAACGACACCAATCGAGAACATCACGATTATGATATACCTCGAGCGATGGTCAAACCTATAATCCCAGCGCGTTTGAACAATGAAATTCATGATTATGCAGAGATTTATACGCCTTCCAATGAACGAACCAATCTTTGGCCACTCAGTACGAGTTTAATCAAGAATGGGGGCGGGGCTACGAACACTAGCGCCCCGGCGGTGAGTAGTAGTGCTGAAAACATCGGAGTGGAGCAAGGAATTGCCAGTAATAAACCCCCTACACCCCCCTTACATCGGTGCCCGTCGTGGGAATCCAGGATTTACAAATCAGCAGTGGAAAGTTTCCAGCAAACAACAGCAGTGGTTCTAGAACCCATGGCGTTGCACCCGAATGATCCTGGGGCGGATCGATCCACTCCCAGTGTGACCCTAGCTTACGCGGGACAGCAGCAATCCAGAATCTCAGATTTCACCGGATACCAACATCTCAGCGTCCCTGTCTTTGCCTCGGTCAATGGGGTAACAATTTTTTTTTCTATCAAATTCCCTTTTAAGTCTTTGAGGGGGAGGAAACTTGTTATCTATTTAAGTTTTTTTTTTTGTGTGTGTGTGCTTACCCGTCTGGTCTGCGTGATAGAGAGCGAGCCAAATACGGTTAGTTCCTTTTACTGGAGATTCGTCTGATTCGTCTGATGGAGAAGATGGCGGCAGCAAAGGTAAAAGGGAGGTTTATTTTTGTTTCGGGGGTTTAATAAGGAAATTGTGGGATTTTGTCTGCTATTTTTTAGCGGAGAATTGTGAAGACAATGGGACGACGGATGATTATGCCCTGCCTCCTGATGCGCAGCCTCTTCCCAGTGAAGGAACTAGCCAGGTGGAAAACCATGTCCCTAGCCACGCCCATTCATCTAGTCGCCCTGTCGAGCGGGATAGCGTGACTGCCAATATTGTATTAGAGAAGGCAGGATACCTGACAAAACTCGGGGGAAAACTCAAGACGTGGCAGAAGAGATGGTTTGTTCTCAAAAATGGAATCTTGTCGTATTGGAAATCTCAGGTAAAGTTATTTTGAAGCTGCATAAACGTGCCCTTTGTGTTTCATTCATTTCGTTAGTCCATGACCATATCTATTTACAATAGATTCCGCTTATTGTGATCTTTGGTTATTAGAATCAGCTGCTTTATGGAATCGAATTTTTAAGGACCAATTCAACATGATACAATTCATAACATTTTAATCGGTTATTAGAATCACGCTTTCGGATATTAGAATCGATTTCAAAAGAATCTTCACGTATACAGTAACGAAACTACAGTAGTGATTGCTATATGGACTTCGCATATCGGCAAATGACATTGCTTTTACGAGGTTTTGTCCAATCCTGTCGTTTCCAGCCTACTACTACGCTTAGGTGTAAAAAAAACAATGCTTTGATTTTAATTAATCTGAATGATCCTAATCGGTTCTAAAACTTCTGTTCTATTTTTAAAACTTGATATCACGTGAAAATTGACGCGTTTTTTTGGAATCAACCTAAAAAGTAAACTAAGTTATTTGATCTGGTTTCTAGGTTGATATGGGACGGAAGCCACAAGGACAAATAGCTCTGAATGAAAATTGCCAGATCTTACGCGCTGAGGACACAACAGGAACTTTTGAGATCTCTGCAGGCAAAAAGACTTACTATCTTAGCGCAGAGTCCGCTACCGTCATGGAAGAATGGATTAAAGCATTAGAGGTGAGGTCCTATTGAAAAAAAAAAGTTTTGCAGAGAAGAAGAACGGATTTGTGACAATTCTTTTTTTCCTTTTGGAACTAGGGGTCTGTAAGGAGGAGATTACCTTGTCCTTCGTCTTCCGGTCTGACGTGTGTGACCACTGCAGCGGGGAGAAATATGGAACCTTCAGTGCAAGGTTGGCTGACTAAAGTTAGACACGGCCATGTTAAGCGATGCTGGTGTGCCTTAGTGGGCAGGACGCTTTATTACTACAAATCCCCAGGCGAAGTAAAGAAATCTTTCTTTATTAGTTTCCCTTTTTTCCTTCTCTTTTTGTCTTGAATTTCTATCGTATTCCTTAGCTATCAAATTCTGATTTTCTCGTTTTTAATTTGTCAGGCTGTCAACTCGCAGACCAACATGCGTGAAACGAGAGTCGAAGAAGTCCAGCACATGTCCGATTCAGACTGCGAAGACCATGACGGCGCGCTGAATTCTTGCGAATTTACCATTGGAATTTTTCCAATGCACCAAGATCCGCTCTACCTTTTACTCCCAAACAAACAAGAAAAAGTAAAAAGTGTCTATCTGTCCTTGCTTTCATCCTTATTTTGATTTATGGTTATTCGTTCTAGGATTCCTGGCTGTACCATTTGACTGTCGTGTCAGGCGGAAATGGCAAAGTGGGCACGCAGTACGAACAATTGATCCAGAAGTTGATGGAAGTGGACGGTGACCCAGCCTGCGTTATATGGCGCCACCCAGTATTACTCCATACCAAAGATCATATTTCCTCTCCTTTAACGTCCTTACCGGAGAATTTGCACTCGGAAGCCATCAAACTTTTCAAAGTATTCGAACTTTCCTATCTCCCTCTTGTCTAAAACATGCTCTTTCCCATTTTCAAGCTCTAATTATAAATCTAAAAAAATCATTAATTAGTAGCATTCTCCTTGTCTGTTTTTAACATTTTTCTTTGGGAAAATTAACTTATTTTCGTGAAAAGTCGAGCTTCCGGTGAAATGGCGACGGATTTAAACGTTGTTCTAAGTCTTTCTCTTCGTTTGGTGGATTTTAGGCAATTCAGTTGTTCACGTCCGTATTGTTGGACTCGGCTGGTATTGATTACCATGTAGTGCTCGCCCAGAATGCCTTACAACAAGGATTGACGTATCCCGATCTCCAGACGGAATTATTGGCTGCATTAGTGAAGCAAACCACGCGCCACGTGCACAGCAAAGGCGGCGTCCAGGTATTTCTCCTTCCCCTTTTCTCTTGTCTTTTTTGTTACTTCTTTTAGGGTGATTGAAGCTCATAAAAGCTACCCAAGCTTGTTAAAGTTACTCGATTGCAACAGTTTCTTTTTTCGTGATTATTTTTTCCATACTTTCGTTAGGAGTTTCAGTTGTATTCTTTTTGTAGCAATTGCTCCTCTCGGCCACTCAGTCGCTGTTTACGCACGATTCCCTGGCGCCCAAAACTTCCACAAGCAGTTTAGCGGGCGGCGAAAGGGCAGAAAGGGGAGGGGGCGCGGGCAGCAGCAGCAGCTTGGGAGGTTATGGGTCTAGTCACGGCACCTTGTCCAATACTTCTACCTTGGAGCATAAAGGACAAGCCACGCCTTTTGCTTATATCCAAGGATGGCAACTTTTGGCATTGGCGGTGTCACTTTTTGTGCCCAAAAATAACAAGATGCTCTGGTATCTGCGCCTTCATCTACGTCGGAACACGGATCCTAAGTGAGGATAGATTCTTGTTTATTTGCTTGTATTCTTTTTAACGTCAGCTAAAAAAAAAAGAAAAAAATGTCGGGGTGAAAGGAGAAAAAATGTGAATTGATCATCATCTTTGATTTAATGCGTTTTTTATTAGGTCCGAAGTCGGGAAGTATGCTGCTTATTGTCAGAGAGCCTTAGGACGCACATTGGAAATTGGTGGACGCACAGCTAAACCTTCCAGAATGGAAGTCTTGTCCATTTTACTCAAGAATCCTTACCGCCATTCGTTGCCGCATGCCATACCCGTACATTTCTTGAACGGCACGTATCAGGTAAAGAATGATTTATCTCCTACAGTAAACATTCTCCGTCTTTCAGTCATCTTTCTTGTCGAAGTTTTTTTCTTTTTTTAATAATTCGAGTGTTTTTACATTACTTTCATTTGGGAAAACCGTACATTTGATGGCGACTTTATGCCTTTTTGAAGAGAGAATTAAGTTCCAATGCTTTTAGGTGGTGGGTTTTGACGGTTCGACAACAGTGGAGGAGTTTTTGGTGAACTTAACGCAAGAAATGAAGTGTCGGGAAACGAGATTGTCCGGATTTGCCTTGTATAGCGATGATCCGATTGAAAAAGACGTAGAACATTGGCTCCATCCTAGTAGCAAGGTAAAAAAAAAAAAAAACTCAATTTCAAAAATGTCAATCTTGCTGAAAGTGGCGAGTAAACTTCGTATTTTTCTTTTCGGAATTAGGTGTGCGATGTTATTTCCAAATGGGAAACTGCACTCAGGGAAAAGGGACTAGGCAAGTTTGAGAATACTCGGGTGATTCAACTTACTTTCCGAAACCGCCTTTATTGGCGGACCTCCAGCAAGCAAGAAACGGAACGAGAACGCTTACTACTTTGTTACCAAATCAACCGCCAAATCATGCACAACCAGTTCCCCGCCAATCGCGATTTAGCCTTGGAATTAGCCGCTATAATGGCTCAAGTAATTTCAATATTAAAATAGACGATTTGCTTGGAAATTGTGCTTATTTGTTTTGCTGGTGAATTGTAGGTGGAATTTGGGGAGTATAGTACCTCGGATGAAAATACCATGTTTGTCAACCCCAATATGGAAACCGTTTTGGGACGGTTCGTGCCATCTAAATTTAAAGCCAATATCAGCGCTGAAGATCAACAGTATGCATTCATTAATGAGGAATAGAGAGACAGAGCTAATTAACCGGGTTTTAATGACTTAGGCAAGTTTGCGAATCGTTACGGAGTAAATGGGTTGCCTTGAAAGGTCGGACCATTATGGATTGTACACGGATTTACTTGACGTGTACTCGGAAATGGCCCTTTTTTGGAGCCGTCATCTTCGAAGCTCAAGTAAGATTTTTTTTTTTTTTTTTTAAAGTCACCGCAAAGAAAGAAGCAAGGGGGCTTTTTTGTTGAGTGGAAGAGTAATTTCCTTTAATCACGTTGTAACTCTCAACCTTCTTTTTCTCCCCTTTTTACAGGCCAAAGGCAGCGAAATGGAGAATGGAGTGGTGTGTGTGGCAGTTTGGGAAGATGGTTTAGCAGTGATGGACTCCCGCACGTTAGTGCCTTCATTACGCATCCCGTTTGCCTCTGTGGTTACATTCGGGGGCTGCCAGGACGATTTCATGCTCGTCGTTAATCAGCCTGAGCGAGATACCACTCGAAAACTAGTTTTTGCCTTGGCCAAACACAAAGTACTTTATTTTACAATACTTCAATTTGATGTTACTGTTCTATTTTTCTTCTTAAACTGTAATCTATGCTAATTTTCTTCCAGGTTCTCGAGCTTACGCTACTTATAGCAGATTACATGAACGCGTGGGGAGCCCAGGGAGGAGGCGGGACCCCGAGCACCACTTTAAAGAAGAGCAAAGCAGTGAAAGAACGTGTGCCAAGTTTTGCATGCCATAGTAAAGCCGATTCTCAAAAACTTGCCAGCGAAGATGGCAATACTTAAAGAAAGAAAAGTTGGGTCTTTTGCCTTTTTATAGTATTCGAGAACATCTCTGGGGGTATAAAGCGAGATAACCTTAGAAATTCATGATCTTCAGCCTCCCTTTGCCCCCTTTTCTTAATTATAATTTTTAACTGATATTATTATGGCGAGTGAAGTTTAACCCCCCAACACCCTCCCAAGGACTTTAAAAGGTAGACTAATACGTCAACTAATATGCATGGCTTGTTTGTTTGGTTTGGAAATTTTTTGGTTTGACCTTCTTTATAGTCGTAGGCTACTTTTTGCCTAGTCTTTTTTAATTTCCCTGATATTGTTCAGGCAGTTACAAGAATGCATGGCTGTGCGTATATGTGTGTGTTTTAGTGGTTTAGCGAACAGTTTGTCATTTGAGGCTGCTTTTTTTAACCAGTGACTCGAGACGAACTGCCTGACGCAAGAAAACAAAAGCAGTTTACTACACTAAAACAATAAATGGCTGTTTTTTAGCAATTTGTTCTTTTCGAAAATTCTCATCGTTCAAGATTCAGAGACGGAGTGTATTAGGTCAGTTTTTACAACAGCAGCGAATGACGGTTTAAATGTTGACAATAACAATAAATAGGTTAGCTAAAACATTCAATAAATTAAATTGAGATTTTGCGGTGTTTTGGATTTTAGCGCCACATGACGTCACGTGTGCCAGTTTCATGGCCAGTTTTGGTCGCCATGTTTCCAGTTCGGAAGATCCTCGCGGGTGTTTTTAAGGTTTCTTCTGGGAGTTTCGTGATGATTTGCACACGTAATGGTCGCAAGCACCAGTTCGTGCAGTTTTGAAGAGTGGGTCGAGTCCTACAACCTTACTCATGCTGTCAGGGGTTCTAAAATATTTTGAGTATGTAGAAAACGTGATATGGCAACTTGGAGTGACAGGTTCTTACATGTTAGCGGCGTACCATAAAGCCTTTTGGACATTGTTGGCTTCAGGGAGGCCTCCCATGCGGATCATTTCGCAGAAAATACGTTTCTGACAATTGGGCTTTTGCAAAGCGTCCAAACCGTAAGTGCTGATTAGATCCAACACGGGAAACATGTATTTGGAGTCCTCAGATCCTTCACGACCTTCTCCTTGGAAGCTTCGACCACTGAAGTTTAAATTAAATTAATTTTAAATTGGGAAAGCAAGGGTAGAACCAGCGACTTACAGATACTATTTAAGTATTGATTCATTGCCATTCTTTGTTTACTTATAATATTAAAAAAGGCGTACTTACACACTCACTGTAATGACGTTAGGAATGACCGCAGCCAAGAAGAGGCCAATGGGTAAGAAGGCTGTCAATGCATGAACGAATTTGTCGAGTTTATCATTCCTGTAAACAACCGAACAAAAACATAGTTCAAGGCGTGTATCCCCTCTTACACCGTTTTAAGTTGTCTCGGGTTGGTCGTCCCACCCATGCAATACGAATTAGCCTAGAATCCAACCATGCAGCCCACTTATTGACCCCTCACAGAAGTACTTTGTTATTTTTCTCCCTCTTCTTTGAACTATACCTACTCCTGAAACCTACTTAGCTATTGAACTATAAGACTACGTAAACGAATTAGAGCAGTACTTACGTTTTCCCGCCAAAATATCGCGTTTGAAACCTGATTTTTTTTTTATTTTGTCACTTAATTGAACTCTATTTCTAAAAAGTATAATGCTTCAATTTATTGCCTGCAATAATCTCTAAGACATAAATAGTTAGTTTCTACTGTCAAGTGCTTTTACTGAGGTCTGACTAGGGTGAGATTAAAATTTTGGCTTCTCTTGAAAATAGTTTTTGCAAATCTAGTAATAACCGTTTGACGGGTATTGGAATTGTTCGGGACAGCCAAGGTAAAAGGGCCAAAAGACCAATTTCTTCATGCTTTTGCCTGCTCCCTTCCACATTTTCTTCCACATGCCCCAAAGATTAGGAATAGGATAATAGGAATAGTCGTTGTAGTTGCTGCGAAAGGGATCAGAGCCAAATGCTGGCGCGTAGGAAGAATACCCACTGCCAAAGCCATCTCGACGTAATCGTGAGAGTCCATAACGGTCGTTAGGGTTGAGAGACTGTTGGCTAGGGTAAAAACCATTTTGAGGGATCGCGCCTAAAGCTGTTGTTCTCGTAGCAGTTGGAGAGAAGTAGTTAGCTCGCAGGGCAGGGAGATTGGTATTGTAATATCCAGCTCGATTACCCGTGGATGCCAAACCATTACCCGTTTCGACGAAGTTACTAGAAGCTGACAAGTCGTCCAAACGTGAATTTGCCCCCACTGTGGGTTGCGTGGCATAAGACACGCCTCCTAATGGAGTGTCGTTATCGTAACCGCTTTTCTTAGCGACTGTATTCGCTGAAAAGGCTTTTTGAAGAGGAGAAGTAGAAATAGAAGAAGAGGAAGAGGGGGAGGATGGCAATGATAAAGTACATGCGCTATGCTGAGGAAAATTATGGCAGAAATCAGCACGAGAAACGGTGTTGATTTGCGGAGTATTTGGAGGAGCGTACCCGCCGCCATAGCTGCTGGCCCCGTAGCTCCCGCCTGAACTGTAGCTATCTCGCTCGATGTTATTGGCGCTTGGGATGGCTGGTTCGTCCGGGTAGACCGATTGCGAGACCGAGTGCTGGTAATCAGAGACGGCTTTGCCGTGGGCTTTGTAGTTGGAAGACGAAGAGATCTGGTCGTCGTATTGTTGGTTTTGGTAGAAACGGTCGTCGGCGATGACCGCGGCTAAAAAGCAGCCCAGCAGGGATAAAGATGCGCAGAATTTCATCTTTGAATCGAACCTATAACGAAGGATTATTTTTAGTCAAAAAGAAATCTTAAGGCAGGCTTTATCATCCCATTGTAAAAGAGTTTCAGGGTTGGTAGGGCAGGTACCAGTGGTTAGGTATCGCAATTACGACACTTGGATGAGTTGCCATGCAGAACTGTTGGAGAGCAATGAGGGAAGGTGAACGCCCCGGGTTTTGTTTAGAGAACGCAATTTTTCGTTGTCGTGTGAATTTTTTTTAAAGTGTATTTACCGTTAGTTTGTGCCGTTGCCGGTAGGATATTTTTTCAGATTAACATTTAAGTTAATATGAAAAGTAAGAAATGCGTGATGATTTTGTGGGTGTGTTCGGCGAATTGAAGAATTTTGTAAAAAATTGTTTGTCTTTTTATTAATATTACTATTATTATTGTACTTCTATTTTGGGCTAAGGAGTTTTTCGAGTACTGATGTTACCGGTTTTTCTTTCTAAGAGAATCGAGAAAATAGAAGACGCAGTTTTCCTGGTCTCGGTTAGATAACGGGTTTTTTGTTTTCTTTGCTAAAAGTTGAAGTTGAATAATGAGACTGAATAATAGTGAAGTGGATAAGTGTCATAATGACGGGGATGAGATTACACTTTTGGTCATTAGCGGTCATTCATATATCTTACTGTGTTTAATTTGGGCTTTCTTACGGGGAAATTAATACATGATAGAAGTGGCGAAGGTAATATAATCCGATTGGCTAATGGTCAGTGAAGGTATTTTTTACTAATACAATTACTGTGTTGGGGTCTTACCTTTTTTGTTTTAAATTCACAGACGTATTCACTTGGATCAAGACAATTCACTGAAGCTGAAGTCAAACTGCACTGATACTGCTGAACTTGGAGCTCGCTGCTTTTATACCTGTCCTGGCCCACCACTCATGAATTTTACCAGTGCGAATGGATTACCACAGGCAGGCCTTCCTTCCTGCTGTGGTGGTGCGTATTGCTGACGTCGACTGCCTTGGATTGCGGAGGACCACAAGAAGAATGTGGATACCTGGCCTCCTACATTAGGCCCGTAAGTTACCTGAGCAAATTGGACGCTGACAGGTGCGTCAGGCTTCGCCTTCATGGATAATAAGTGCGTAAAAAGCCTTCAGAGAAAGATGATGAGAAGGCGCTTTTCTTATTAAATGAAAAAATGTATTTTGTAGGATTGACGGTTGACCCATATCTTACAGGGCTATTCTGAGTTGGAGTTCAAAGGTTAACAGGAAACTCAAGCGGTCATTCAAAACTTATTTTTTTTCCTACTTCGTTAACGGAACTCTATCCGTTTTTAGTCCTGTTAATTAGATGCAGCCTACTTTTTCGTGAGTTTAATCTTGAGCATTTCGGGTATTGAAATTTATGTCGATTGTTTGGAGACTTAACTTTGCGCTCTGATTATATATAAAAGTTAAGAAGCTGGTAGACCACGACCTACCAGATGGCGGTAAACAGGAGAGGAGATCATGTGTTAAGTATGGGGATGGGCTATGTTCGAAAAAATACAATTAATGGTTAGCATATAGTCTTGCTGTAACGATACATGGACCAGAAACCAAAGTCACCGGTGCTTTTCCGGGGGTATTGCACTGGGCATCGCTTACACTTATAGGATTGAATTTTTAACGCGGGACAGATGGAAGCTTTTTGCCGTTGCGGGAATGTTTTATGGTCCAAATATGGGTTAAGGACTTTTAATTACATACAGAGGGAACTTGGAGTGACTTCCGTTTTGAAACGTGGTGCCTTTCTGTTGTGCCGGAGAGTATCCTTGTTTGGACCTTGCAGTCGGTCTCCAATTATAGTGTAGCCACCAGTTTGAGCTTGGTTATATAACCGTCTATTTACCTATTACTGTAAAAATATTTTACGGGTACTATCTTTCGACTTTTCCGAAACTGTTCTTCTTTAATCGGAATGTTAAAAATCGGAATTCCATTAACATCCATGGATAACGTTTGTCTTCGGCTTTACGTTTCTTTCGAACTCGGAATAGTTTCCACATCTTATATCTTTCCAGAAATTTGATTTTATCATTTTTGTAAGTCCTTCTAAATTGCATACATTTGCTCATGCGTGCGAAAAGCTCTCACAATATTTTAATTTCCAGACCTATTTATAAAAACCTGTATCGACAAGGTAGCCCCAGCAGTTCTCAACCTATTCGCCGCGGTAGGCTTGCACGGGCGCCGCGAAAGATTCATATAACTGCATAGATGCAGCAATTATATATGTTCTAAGGGGCGCCGCGCGAGCTGGGGTATGTTCCGAGAGGCGCCGCGACGAATTGGGGATATTGTTAGTGCGCCGCGAACGAAAAAGTTTGAGAACCCCTGAAGTAGCCATTTCTTTCGCAGAAAATAACATCGAGTTTAGTTCGTGCCTCAAATCAAAAACTAATTTTTGGCTTTTTAGAGTGTAACATTACACAAATTAGACAGAAAATGTAACCAACTGCAAGCTTTTAGAACAATAATTCGAAAACAATTTGTATTTATATTCACGGAACTATTTAAACAATACCGTACTGATTACATTACGTCCATATAACGTAAAAAGTGTAGTATAAAACGAAAAAACAGGTCCTGAAGTCTAAAAATGTTTTATTCCAATGGCTTTTGCTTATGCAATATTCTCGATACTGAAGAGCTAAATTTTCAAATGTGCAAGACCGGATATCTAGTTACATTATTACATTTTAAAACACATCGCTTTCAGTTACGTTTCGTTACATGTGCGAGTTCGGAGTGGTCTCGGCGAATCCAATCCACAATTAATTCAGCCATGGTGTGGCTATGCGATAACACAAAAGCGTGCTCCATCCCTTGCTCGCAAACCATGGAACGAATATGGGGAATTGTATCTTTTAACGAAGAATGATATTCCAAGGGAGACCACGCATCTTTTGTCCCATAGTACAGTCTTATCCTAAATTAAATGGACGAAACAATTCGAGAAATTATCAAACATTCATGGAACAGCAGTCATTTTAATGCACACAATATAGGAGAAATAAGAAGAAATTAAACAGAAGGAAATTTACCTAGATGAAAGTCTGTGCAACTGGATTTTATCTAGCTCTTTCACATTTTGGAGCTCATCATGGGCCATAAACAGACTCTTCTCCAACGCGCTTGGATGCAATAAACGCATCGTAGTTTCAATACTACACCCCGAAGGCGAGAAATAATTAACCAACGCTGGAGATCCACCTCGTTTGCTATCTAAAATTTTAAGGAAAGCTTTTAGAGCTGGAACATATTGGACTTAACACAAGACGAACATAAAACCCATTTAATGATCATCCTTTTCATAAACCCAGGGATGTAATAAGCCAGACTGGCTGCGAAAACCACGGCGCTTCTAAAAGTGCCCAACATGGGTGCTAATCTCTTGCCATTCGGAGTTTCGGCCATTCGTTCGATAGTGGGAAAGAGTAAATACGCTGTGGAGGGCGCATAGTTCAGCTTGTCCAATTCATCCATCACGTCCAGGCAAATTTTGGCGCCAATGGAATGTCCAATCAGGATTAAACTTGTGGTTTTGGGCACAAACTTCGTTAGAAAAGCTAGCTTGTGTCGAACTTGCCCCGCTAGCGTATAAACGGACCCACGTTCTAGAAAACGAGAGAACCAATGTTGAGAGTGTCCTTGGAGAGGTTTCTTGCGCCGACAAAGTACCGGGGGGCATTCCCAAGGGTGAAACAGGGGGCATTTCATGACCCGCATGACCAACACCCCATACAGGGATGTCTTTAAACGTACGGTGTATATAGGTCATAAAAGATTCATAGTAACCAACCAAGCCAGGATTGCCTAATTGGAGAAATTTTGAAAATTATACGATAATTCTCCTCGGATTTTCCATACCTGGGATTACGATTATTAAATCTTTCGCGTTGCTTATTCGCGTATCTTCTACCCAACCTCCTAATGTAACAACTCTAGTAGGTACTTCAAGTACATTAATAAAGCCGTCACGATAATTGTCCGACAATTCTTCTGAATCCATTTCTTCGTCGTTAACGAACAGGCATAGAAAAAGATAATCACAAAATCCAGACACGATAAAATTTTAACATGATTTTCCTACCTCAGTTGGATATCAATCTTTCTCGTATACATATGCAGTTCATATGTAACGTAAATTAATGGAACGACCTAGTGAGAAATAAGAAAAAGCAATTAGGACAAAACATTTTATTTACAAGACGACAGGTTGAACTGCCGAATAAGCTGTGACAACAGAAGGTTAGTAGTGGTATACGTGGGTAGGTGGCTCTAGTGGGCTTGGCGGGAAGAAAAGAAAGAAAGAAAAGATGTATTCATGAAGTTAATTGAAATAATTATATTATTACATTCAAATAGCGAAAATTTACCGAAAGTAGTACGAATCCTTATGTTTTGGCTGACAAAGGGTGTTGAAGACTTTGTATATGTTTATATGTCCCGAGTCCATAAAGCCGGCAGTGTCAAAGGGTATAGGTAATTTAATTCGTCTATTAGGAATCACTGAAAGTAGTAAACGTTGTTATTATCATATTGCAATGCGATTTGAATTATGAAAGTCAATGGAAAAGCTTACCGAAAGTTGAACAAGTTTTTAGGTTTCGGCTCGGATTTTCGTTTACCAATACCAATATTAGTAAAAAGTGGTGAGCGAACGGGTGGGTTGAAGAAGCCTCTGGTTCTGGTACTTTTTATAGGTACCATTTGTGGGTGGTCCCGTAGAAGGGAACCAATCCGTGTTTTTTACGTGTTGGTTTCATGCGATCCTGTTAATTTCATCCAGTAAGGAGAAATATACGTACGGATTAACAACAGTTTCAGGGCGCGTGGCTGAGTTGTGAAATAGTGTTAAAGGTAATCGGTGATAACTTGTAGTAATCCATATTGCTGAGTATCTTGTATTGTAATTGCTGAGCATCTTGTCAGTTTTTAGTATATATAATATTTAACTGCTTATCCGTACGGAATGAGAATCGGAAATGTCGTGCTTATAACTCTGGGATTTCAATGTAAACAATTTTATGATCTGAGTATAATATGTTTCGTATACGCCGGTTTTGGGTTTATTAAAACTGGTGTAAATATGATCTAGTGTTGACATATAGTTAGTGGTATAGGCGGTTATGTGTTATTGAAAACGTAGGGGTTTAAGTATTTGTGTTACTTTCGATAAATCTGTTGCACGAGTATGTATGTCTATATTGAAATCACCTATAATTACTATATTTTCGTAAGATGTATCTATATCACTTATTAAATTGTGTAGCGCATCAAAGAAATTTTCGACGTTGAACCCGTGGTGTCTGTACACAACGTAGATTGCAAGTGATAGTTGTGCAATATGTAAACTGCAAAGTTCGAGGTATTTGTTGGAACAACGTCTAGTGAACATTCCGTCAAGTTTTGAATACATAACCATTCCATAAGGTGAATTTCCTTTGTGATTTGTAGTGAAATCCATACGGTGTAGATCACAAGAATCTAGTTTATAATCAGAGTCGTAGTCTGCCGCGCATAAACGAGTCTCACATGCAGCAAATACAGTAGTTGCTTTGATGAACGGATCATTTACAAGGTCAAGGAAATGTTTACGCAATGAGACTATATTTAAAAATGCAATCATTTTTGTTTTTGTGTGAACAATAAATCTTGGATCTAATAACGTTAACTGCTGAGGTTTCGTTCGTAAACGATCCATTTCTTTTTTGGTGTCGGAGGAAACTTTAATACCAGGTTCATTGAGATTTTCTATAAAAAGTCCCTCAAGCCGTTTGGCCCTACTGATAGCAAAACGTAATGCATAGACGTAGCTCTTCCTAAATTGACAATTACATATGTTACAATTACAATTGCACATGTTTTTTTCAATCCACTTGTTAGGAGGAACCACCCAAGTAGCACACGTTAATCTAAATTATGTATATTAGACGTCTGGACGTGTGGAAATATACGTCTTCCTAAGAGACGTAAAACAGGCGGAATTTTGAACCAAAAATAAACGTTTAATTTACCAGAAAAATACGTATTTGACAAACATCTTATAGACCTCTATTTTACATTCAAACTATGAAAAACGCATTGAAAATAGACGTTTATGGTATGTTGTTTAGATGACTTTTTAAACAGACAACGGACGTTAAATACATACAAAAAGAGTTGATTTGAGAAACATCTTGTAGACGTTTATTTTTAATGCGAAACATGAAAAACGGACGGAAAATAGACGTCAATAAGATGTTTCTCGAACGATATTTTAAATCGAAAACAAACGTTAAATATACAAAAAATATGTTTTCGCGAAACACCTTGTAGACTTTTATTTTTAACGGTGCACATGAAAAAAAAATGCGCCAAAAATACACGTTCAAAATATTTTTCAGTAGAACGTGTGTCTTCAGTCGACTTAAGCCGACTCTGATCCTATGGTAATTTGAATTAAACTTCGCACAAACTCTCTTATACGTTGGGGATGCGAATACTCCCCGTTTTACGTTGGGATCGAATTGATAGTGTGGTTTTGAGAACCCAATGTGAATAACTTAAGTGTACGCGTACGAGCAATATAAGTGTGTATTGTCAAGAATAGAAAAAAAATCGTGCTTGAAGTGATAGATAGTTTAGAATAGTAGTCGAACACTAAACTTGCTGGCCTTCTCTCGTTTATATTACATCTTATGCAGAGGTGCTCATCCCCCCAGGCCCAAGAGGAGTTCCCCCCTCCAGCCCCTACAAATTCCCCCCTCCAACATTTCGAGGGGGGATTCCCTTCAATCCCCCCCCCCCCAAGAACATGGCCAAGGGGAGTTACTCCTCGCGACCCCCCCTCCCATGAGCACCACTGACCTTATGTTATCCTTGTCATTTCCTAGTTCCTTGTTAAAGGGGGGAGTCAGGTGCAAAAAAATAAAAAAAAATATGTTGTAGAGGAGACCAAAATAAATGTTCTGGCTGAAGAACCCCTATGTCTATTATGCATATTAACCGAGTAATTAATTATTTAGTGGTTTTAGCTCCGCCCCTTTCCTCCAAAATTCAAATTTCCCTATCCTTATAA
>JAGJRP010001059.1:0-23151 GCA_022832235.1 Lepidurus couesii
ACTACTAGGGCAGTTGTTTTCTTTCCCTTTGCGCGAAAGGATCCGTATGTTTGTCAGTTCCTTAATATAATAGGTCGGAAGGGCGCCACACCACCACACCACAGTGACGGTGTGGGTAGATGGGGAGCTTACAGTGCAGGACGTGACGGTACCCCCACCTCCTCTAAAGTGGCTGGTACCACCTCAGGTATCCCGCACTTCAACCCCCCTAGGGTGGACGAACCAACCCTCCATGCCAGGGTACGGCACGCCCGGACTCCCCGAAACATCGAGGTGGGAAGCCGAGCTAGAGGGCATGCCGAGACTGGAGAGGAATGAACGTGGGCCAAATCACCTCAGGTGCGCTCCCTATTTGCAAGGGTTTCCGACGTCACGGAGAAAACAGTACAATTGCAGGCGTGCCTAGCACGTGAGCAAAAACGCGGACCTGGAGAAGGGGGAGCTGCAGGCCCAGATTGTGGGTTTCCAGGACAGCTTAGGCCTACTGGAGATGGATTGGGAAACCCGCTTCGCCTCTCTGACCGAGAGGCTCCGTTACTTAGAATATAAGTCCGTCTGGTACCAAACCACCCGAAACGGACGGTACTAGGGAGATTCTCTAGTGTTTTTTTCCCCGGTCCCGCCCGATTGTTTCCGTATGTCGAAATAAAAACTTTCAATTACCATAGTAGTTTGTGTCAACTTACTATCACTTTCAGGCTTGCAGTGGTTGATTCATCTTACACTCCTATTCCTGTTCGAGGGAAAAGAGCGTGAGAAAGAAAGAAGCTTGATAATGATTCGCAGGAACACCATTGGCTGATCAGTCTAGTCGACCAGAGTAGGATATTGGGTGGGGAAAATTCTTGACGGTTAGCAGACAAGGGAAGACAGTAGCGCACGCAAACTAGGATTAGTCAGGAGAGAAACAGGGAGAGCGAGGTGAGCTACTCGCGTCAACCGCATTCCCACCAGCATCAACGTCAAGAAATGGAGCGACAGGCCGTCACAGCCCAGGACTTACTGCGGGCACTCCGCCGTTCTGGGGTCACCCCCGGGATCCCTGAAGAACCCCGTAGCCCAAGGGGTGAATTGACGCCGCCTCCCCCATACCGGGAAAGGGAGTCCCTGCAGGTAGGGCACGAAGCCACCAGATGCCCCGACCCTTTTGGGAAGCCGAGTCCTGGCGCCGTTCCCCTACCATTTCCGAACTGGAACTGGGCTCGAGGCTGGGAGAGTTGGAGGACACCATAAGGGAGACTGGGCGACGCTCCGAGGGCAAGCTTGAGGCCGTACAGGAGACGCTTGACCGTCTGGAGGAGAGCCAGGCTTCACGGGGCGAGACAACTAATGCTGAGCTTGCCCAAGTTGGCGAGATTGTCCGACGAGCCGTAGTACAGTTGGCGCTGCTAGAGACCAGGGTCATGCGGCTTGAGAGGAGCCGACGCCGGGTGCGCATGGTGCTGGGATGCTGCTGGCGGAGAACCCCCTCGGGGGATGGCGAGGAGTAACGAAGTTACCCCTACTCTTACACCCCCTCTCTCCTATGCCTGTACAGGAACTCGTCCAGGGTAGCTGGGTTAATACAAAAATGTGGATTGAGATTAATGTTGTCAGAAGTCTCTAGGGTGCATTTTATCGTGAACAAAATTGTTCAACTATGCTGTTGTTGAGCTCAACAGCCGTTTTGGCGTGGATGGCATCCAGGTCAACAAGCACTTTGTCGTCAACAACTCTTCTTGAGCTCGTCGTGTTGAACAGCCAAGTCCCCTTTTGTTCAACCCTGCTCAGGAGCCGGGTTGAACAAGGAAATTTCCACAAGGCCCTCCCCCATCCATTTTTTTGTAAACACAGTGGCCGGTTTTTTCGATGTTGTGTGATATATGTGGTGTGAAAAATATGTTGAGAAGATTTTGTAATCGTGTTCCGTGCAATACAATTTTGATATTTTGTGCATTATTATTAAGTTTTGCACTGGAACGTTAAACTTNTTTCTTATTGGGCCTAATCCCACTTAGCGCATAAGAGCATAAGAGCTGCACAAGCGAGGCGCAAGGAAGGGAAAGGTCAACAGTAGACTTTCAGGGGTTTCAGCTAACTTCCATAGCTTCACTAAAGAAGAAGAGAAGACTATAGAAGGGGGCACGTAGACATAAGGCCGACTCGACAATAGGACTACGGAGCCCCCGACAAAAGGCCTACGAGCCCCGACAAAAGGCCTACGAGCCCCGACAATAGGCCTACGAGCCCCGACAATAGGCCTACGAGCCCCGACAATAGGCCTACGAGCCCCGACAATAGGCCTACGAGCCCCGACAATAGGCCTACGAGCCCCGACAATAGGCCTACGAGCCCCGACAATAGGCCTACGAGCCCCGACAATAGGCCTACGAGCCCCGACAATAGGCCTACGAGCCCCGACAATAGGCCTACGAGCCCCGACAATAGGCCTACGAGCCCCGACAATAGGCCTACGAGCCCCGACAATAGGCCTACGAGCCCCGACAATAGGCCTACGAGCCCCGACAATAGGCCTACGAGCCCCGACAATAGGCCTACGAGCCCCGACAATAGGCCTACGAGCCCCGACAATAGGCCTACGAGCCCCGACAATAGGCCTACGAGCCCCGACAATAGGCCTACGAGCCCCGACAATAGGCCTACGAGCCCCGACAATAGGCCTACGAGCCCCGACAATAGGCCTACGAGCCCCGACAATAGGCCTACGAGCCCCGACAATAGGCCTACGAGCCCCGACAATAGGCCTACGAGCCCCGACAATAGGCCTACGAGCCCCGACAATAGGCCTACGAGCCCCGACAATAGGCCTACGCGCCCCGACAATAGGCCTACAAGCCATATCCTGAGAATGCAGCAGCCGAATACACACCTATGACCAACTTCTTTCAGTAGAGGTCGGCACTCAAATAATGATGGTAAAGGGAAGCGCGTAACCAGTGCTAGGGAACTTTCTCGCTATGTTCGCCTGAGAATGGAAGGAAAATATCAATGGAAGGGATAATCCAATTGTCATGTGTTAGACGTGTAAGCACTTACAAATTAGGAACTAAATAATACTATTTCTCGAGCTTTTGGCCGGCGCCCTCCCATGTAAATAGATTGCGTATACTTCCCCCAAATTCCGAGTGCCTTTTCAAATTCCGAGACTTAGTACCTTAAATTAGACCTTTACTCACCCCAGATGTGATTTTTTTTTTTTTTTACCTACGAGAACAGTTCGGTTTTCTACTTAGTTTACGGAGAGGGGGCAAAAGGTTAAAGAGACTCGCCTAAAAGGGGGTGAGTATGTATTACAGCTGGACAGTTATTTAGATAGATTATTCCTTCAGTTCTTGGGAAACAGACTGAGGCCCGTTCGCTAGTAGTAATACGAGAGGTAGGGTAACATAAATGTCAATGGGAAGGAAACCAGGCCCACGGATTACACGGGAAACGTCCTGAAGTTACGAGGTAACTTGCTAAGGAAATTAGGCTAGGCTTAAAAGACACATAACAGCTTTAGGTATAGAGTGGCCAGTACAACTATTGAATCCCATCTACGAATTAGGCGTTCATATCTTCATGCCAACCTGTTTTACTTGTTCTCTAATTTTAACAGTATATTGTAATCACCGTAATCGATAATAAAGAACCATCAACAGGCGGAAGCCTACGATGGATTTAGATCTAAAAAAAAAAAAAAAAAAAAAAATATATATCTTCATGACAGGAACTGGAATATAAGGGGAAAAATAAGAGAATGAAAGGGCGCGAAATTCCTGTGGCCACACCTTTAGGTCACACCCAAATGCTGAAGAGTTAAATTTACCCTTTGCATGGTTGCTAAGGCAAAAGTTCAACGCTAATTGCGTTCCACCCTGTCTTTTCGTTTCTCCCATACTTTCTCCTTGACCTTAGAGCTTGCTTTCATCTTTACAGGGAGAGCAAAAAATTGCAGCCTTCCATCCCAAGTATCAAACATATGAAGCATTATGTATTTAACGTAAAATTCAAACGTAAAACGTCCATGAATTATGCTTATTAAACGTTTTTACCATCAAGTTTCCTCGCTGAGAACGAAACATCTTTTTAGACGTCGTTTTTACACAGTTTTTAGATATGTGCCTTTTGTAATATATGTGTGTATATTTAGAAAACGACAAATACTTTATTGAGAAATTTTGCAGTAATAAATATAGTGGATTATTTATTTGCATGTTTGGATTTTTATTGTATATTCATTATTGATAATACTGTAAAACTTCAAAGAAAGCAGGAGGCGCCAATTCTTTCACTGTATTTGAATTTATTGTCCTCTCTGAGATACACTTTTGCCACTCCACACAATGTTACGTAAAGTACAATAAGAGAACGGAATGAAGCACTACAATGTTCACCCTGACGAAAGACAGCACGAAGAATTGCTATTGAAGCTTCTTCCTTCCTGGGACCTGCTTTAAAAAGGCATCATTATAGTGCCTGTCTTCCCTACTTCTTTTTGCAAATTTCTAAATATATTAATTACTCTCTAGAAATAAAAAGGAAGCATTTCGACATACAAGCAGTTATTAATATGACAGCTTACCTTATCACAGTGAGTCTGCCATATATACAATAACCCACATCTAACGACTCAACTTACATTAAGCCAGCATGTCGAGACAGACCGGAATTGCTGCTTTACCCCTCTTGTTGTCTTCGTTTTTTAAATCTGTAATGTCCAAAAGTTACAAAGACTTCAGTTTCTATATAAGGTTCACGAAACGTGTATATGTATTACACGTTTCGTATATACTTGCAATATTTCCACAACTTTACGTTACGATAGTTCATCAGGAATTTACGGTTAATGTTATTCATCGCATCAGTTGTAAATTCTTTGTAATTTAACAAATTGTTTTATAGTGATTGTGCAGCAAAATTGATGTCTTTACTGTAGAAGGAACTATAGATATGTTCTCGTAAAACAAATAACAAACACAACAGTATTTCACTTACAGCGCTACATGTATCTTACCAAAAGATATCGTATCGCCAAATCTTAAAAGTTTGCTTAATTTATATAAAGTTCGCAAAATTGGTTTCATGCAAACAAATGGTAAATTTACAAACGTAATCGTCAAGGTATGTACAATGGATGTCGTAAATTTACCACTGAGGCTGCGTGGTCTAAATAGGTCGAGTTCCAAGTCATTTTTATCTCTATGATTTTAAATTATGGTAACATAACAGTATATCTCTGTATATTCGGTTTTAATAATATAGCTGCGGCAATAGGCGAGAGCCTACGCCAGATACAAGAAAAAAAAAAAAAAACAGAACAGTTTACGGTTTTTACGAACTGTTACGAACAGCTATTACAACTGTTACGAACTTTTTACAGACTAAGTAAAATTTGACTGAAACATGTTTTACCTTTCTGAATATCCAAACAAGCTCTTATGAAAACAAAAATAAATAAAAAAAAACAAGCCAGGAGAAACCCAGTTGGGTCAAGTAAAGGTGAAAAAATGTCTGTCTCAGAACGGCTTTTCTCCAACATGTTTGCCCTCTTAGCGAAGAGGATATAAGTTCAGTAAAGCGATGTTATAAACAATAAGTGATCGCTAAGACGAGCGCTTCATAAGACGGCTGGCAACTTTGAGTATAAAGCATAGTAATGACCATTTTATAGGAAAATAGTATTATTTAGTTCCCAATTTCTAAATGCTTACACGTCTAACGCATAACAATTGGATTATCCCTTCCATTGATATTTTCCTTCCATTCTCAGGCGAACATAGCGAGAAAGTTCCCTATATATATAGCACTGGTTACGTTCTTCCCTTTATATACCTTCATTATTTGAGTGCCGACCTCTACTGAAAGAAGTTGGTCATAGTTGTATATTCGGCTGCTGCATTCTCAGGATATGGCTTGTAGGCCTATTGTCGGGGCGCGTAGGCCTTTTGTCGGGGCTCGTAGTCCTATTGTCGGGTTTTTTGTAATATCAAGGTAAAAGGCCAGAAAATGAAAGGGTACATACGCAAACCTCCCAGTACTGTTCAAAAAAGGTCACGACGGTTTACAAAGCGCAATGCAGGTCGGGCCTTACGGCTGTCCAAAACTCCCTAAGAGTACCCGAGAGAAAGGTCACCAGTTCCCCGTTTTGTGAATGTTTTGTTCTCTTCTCGAACCCTTTTTTTAGAAGATTAGAAATGCCTACACAGGGGGTACATGGGCACAGTCTGGGAATCCATCCCCCATATAAGCCTTCGTACCCTCACATCCTCTTGGGACCGAGAGATTTGTCAGAAAACCTTAACATTGGAAGATAGCCCTGTTAGCATACTGTGTAAACCTCTATACTGAGATTTATTCTTGCATTTTGGAGGGAACACCGTCCCATACGACGGTCACTTACCTGATAGCAGGTCGAATCGCCTAAAGGGCCGGTTCGGGCTTTGGAGGCAACACTAGCGCCAGGTGGTACCAATAAGGTCATGCTTACGTATAACATAACTAATTTAATTTTTTAATTTATTTAATTTTACTAGTAACGGTTAAACACATCACAGTTCAAATAAAGTGCAAAAATGTTCACGCTACCGTAGTAAAATCTTTGTCATACGTACATGTCAAGTCAATTTATATATTAGTAGATTATACGTGCATACGTCCCGAGCAATCAGAACAGTTTTGTGGCATCTGTGTGAGTCACAGCTTTCCATACAATTACACCAGTGTGTGTAAGACTAAGACTAACTCAGATAGTTTATTGTGTGTTAAATACGTGCAGTTAAGTGTAAAGCCGGACAGGAAAGAAACAAAAAATAAATAATAAGAATGGTGCGCAACAATATGCCATGGTTTACCATATTTTCACCTTTATTTGCTCTCCAACTGCTTTTCTGCGTCTGCTTGCCTCAAGTACAGTAAAGATTAAAAAAACACTATGCCTTATTAAAGCTCAATTTCATAGGTATGCGGCAAATACCTGACAGATCATCAGGCACAGTTAAATGTCCAGAATGCGACTGTAGACAGCAGTCTTTGTATTTATTATTACCCCGATCTACATCCTTTAGCCTCGACCCAAAATATTTGCGTGAGTAAACCTTGGGAACATTTATTAACAAGAGATTTTTGGCTAATTTTATCCCTTCTTTTCAAGCAGAACCTCTCCCAAGTTGTCGATTTGCGCATGTGGGATGGTTGCAGCAATCTTTCCTTACCTTTGGTCGAGTTGGTGAGGAACAAATTAGCGCTCGTGAATAGTACTATTAAGTGCTCGCTCAACATTCAGGCCGCGCACCTTGAAGTAAACTATTTTGTTTAATAAGAATAAGCACCAAAAATAATATGAAACTCTTATTTTGCAGTGGGCTGGAGGCGTAGGACTGCTCCTAGTCACCCACCAGGTGTTATGCCTTGATTCAAACCTGACTCTGCCTACAAACATCCCGGTCGTTCTCGTTGGAGAGAATTCTACGCGCCATTTACTCGTAATAACCTCGTTTTCTGAAATTAAAAAGAAAAAAATCCGAACAGCGTAAATCAAAACCTGTATTTCGGTAGGAATTTGGACCTGAAGCCAAACTTTGTCTTTGGGTACCACTTGAAGGGCACTTGGACGTTTCCATGCTGATCATTTGGCTCATGGCTGTGATAACCATTACGATCGGTGCCTACTGGAGTGGCTTAGTTCGTTACGAATTGTAAGTTCCTTCTGTATGTGTATTTCTTCGCTGAGTTTTAAACCTGTCTATTCCATTAGGCAACAAACCACGTTTCAAATTCCGGTCTCGGCGATTTCCAATGCAACTCCTGGAACGGGCGACCCAAAACAAACGGAGGAAGTGTCCTTGTCTGTTACCCCTGTGTTGGTGGGGTTTTTTGTCCTCTGCATGTGCGGCATGCTCTTGTTGCTCTACTTTTTCTTCCCCTATTTGGGTAACTTACCAAAAACCATTTGTTTAGAATATTAACCTCCTATTTTTCCCCAGTGTATGCCATAATCGGGCTGTTTACCATTGCTTCAACTTTAGCCTTGTACCAGTGTTTGGAACCTTTGATTCGAAGGCTACCTGTACTAACCGGACGGTAAACAGTCATTCATGTAATTTACTTAATTAAGTTGGACTTCCTGTTTTTCCAGCATCCCGATGCCGTGCGTCTCTCTGCGAGTAGAAATTCGCCAAGTTTTGCTCTATGCCGGGTGCGTAGCCATGGGCGCGTGCTGGGTGGTGTACCGCAAAGAGGATTTTGCCTGGATTTTGCAGGATATTCTGGGCATCGCTTTTAGTGTCAACATGCTCAAAGTAGTGCGCTTGCCCAGTCTCAAGATCTGCACGCTGCTCCTCGTTCTGCTCTTCTTCTACGACATTTTTTTCGTCTTTATCACGCCGTATTTCACGAAAGTACGGCTTATTTGGTCTTATCTCCTATTACGCGTTGGTTTATGAATTGGCCTAGTTTGAAGTTGGGTGTCGGTGACATTTTCCGGTTACTGATTTAGTTATTTTCCTTTTTTTCCTAGAACGGGGAAAGTATTATGGTGGATGTCGCTACTGGCGGCAGTTCCGGTAGCGAGTATGATTACTGTTTAGCTAGCAATGGGACCATGAGTGGCATGACGAATGGTAACGGCGGAGCCACTGTAAGCGTGTCCTCGGAGGAGCAGCTGCCGATGGTCTTGCGAGTGCCGCGCCTCCTAGCGTCCAGCAACACGGCCTGCAACCGGGGTCGCGTGGTTTACTCGCTCTTGGGCTTTGGCGACGTCCTGGTACCGGGAATGCTGGTCGCGTATTGCCACGGCGTAGACATGGTCACCAACCCGCGCAGCAAAGTCTACTACTTGACGTCATTACTAGGTAAAGAATAACATCTAAACCATGCCTCTTTCATCTGCAGGTCTTTCGATCAGCCTGCTTTCCAGGGTAACTCTTTTCCTTTTCAAATATATAAGGACGGATTCCTGTATGAAAACTAATTTTAAAAGACCAAAAAATTGCAAAAGCGTGGATAAGATTTTTTCATAACCGTAAATCCTTCAACGACTTTTACGAGTGTTGGAACTTGTCGCAATTTTGGATGAATGAGAATGACCAGTAACCAAAAGAAAGATAGGGCAGGGGTTTTAAGGGCAGACTGGCTAGTTTTTGTGATTTATTCCGTTTCCCTAGGGCAAGTTCAAGGATTAGAAGCGTTTTTTGGGCGATTCTGTGGAAAGTGACGGATTTTCTTTTTTTAGTCAGTTCGTATGATGGCGCCAGACATGTGCGCTGTCTGATATTGCTGTTAACGTTAGACGTACGGGGTCGGCGAGGTCACTTGCCTCTCCTCTTATGGCAGGGGACTTTGAGCCTGTTGAGGCTGGAGCAGGGAACTTTTGTTGATAGATGATGGGGCTTGATGAGAGACACAGCTGCGTTGGTGACCTCGTTAAGGAGAGATACTTGAACACATAGAACGGGGAGCATAACATGGCCTGGCAAATGCCATTACGTTAACACACCCAGATCCGTTTGCCTTTTCCAAATTTGAATTGGCGGTTAATGTTGTCTTGAAACTTTTTTTTTCGGAAACTTTATTACTATTCCTTGTCGTTCATTTACCTGTTTTGCGTGGAATTTTTAGCGTACGGATTAGGGATGCTGGCGACGTTTGCAGGCTTGTACCTGATGTCGCAGGCACAACCGGCTTTGTTGTACCTGGTACCTTTCACGTTGGGCGCTGTGGTCGCTTTGGCTGCCGTGCGCAAAGAATTGACGCTGTTGTGGCACGGGGATGGACAGGTAAAATTGCGTTAACAGTACTGCATTCAATAAATTAAATAAAAAATAAATGGCTCCATATTACAGCATTCTTGAATTCTTGAAATGAAATTCTTTTCAAGAAATGAAAAAGTGGTTAAATTTGCGATTATAATAATTCGCGGTGCTATGGAGTACTATAGTAGATTCGTGATTGGACATCCGTTTGTTTTTAAAAATTACTCAAATATATGCTTAATTTAATCACCTTTTTACATTAAAAGTAAGGAATAATGGCACATATTTCAAATATATACTGCATTCAATCATATTTTAAGATTAACAGTAAAGGAATATTGTGCAAATGGGTATCATTATAATGGCAATTTTTAATAGTTATCACGTTTTATGAGTAGTCATTTGGGATCGTAATAATGGATTTTGTTAGGCGTTGGTGGAAGAGAGTCGTCAATTGCGGAGCCCAGTGATAGAACCTGACTTGGAACATGGTCGCACTGGATCGTCTTCTAGTACGAATTCGAGTTGTCGGATCGAACCCGATCAAGCAGCTTCCCTAATTCCCTGATACTTTTGCCGAAAGATATTTGCTAAAAGCTGCACAGCAAACATTTTGCTGAAAAACATAATCTTTTATAATTCCGACGATTTCTGTCCTTGATACAACGTACATACATCGTCTGAGCCTGACATAGGCAACCTGTACTAAATTAATCTATAATAGAAATACAGTTCCGAACCCGTTGAGTTTCTAAATATTTCAATGGCTAAAACTTCCAAATGGTTGTGTTTCTCAAGGTACAGTCTTGTCTATATACTCCCGGTACACTTAATAGACTCCCGAACGATCTTACGCGTTCATGAGGAAAAAGAAAAAAAAAACCTTCAAAATAACGAACACTTTTTTTCTCATAGAGAGATGAGAAATGCAGGGCAGAAGGGGATGCAATTTAAAATCTCCTCAGTTGCCAGGCCATATGGATATTCCCTCTTCTCGGAGAAGAAGAAGAAAGTGGTGTCCAATCGAAAAGGACGCTGGGCGTGACTTAGTCCAGCTTGGAGGCGTAGAAGCGTATTTTGAAAGCCCCGAGGCGTCCTGAAATGTGGACAGTGAGCCGTCAGGCCTCGTGCACCGCAGGCAGGCCACAATACTACGGCCTGGGGCTATATGTTCTATTTCTACTTTTGAACGTAGTGTTTTAGTGTGATTTGTGCCAAGTGTAAGAGATTAAAACAGGCCAAAGTGACACAGTGGATCGTGTTGGATTGAATCTTTCCACATTAAAACTATACCTACAAAGATGAGGAGAGGTCGGGCTGCAGTGGCCCTAGGATTCGTAGTCCTAGTAGCCACCTGGGCCTGCCTCTGTTCTTCCGCGGAGGCCCAAGATCAAGACGGGGATGATTATACCTACCCCGAAGAGTATCCTGACTATAACGAGTATCCGGATGAATACGAAGACGGTAAATTTTTATAGCTGTTGTTTTTCCAGTCTTGTTCTTAGTTAAAATTAAATATTCAGAACTCGCAAGTCGAAAACAAGTTGAATATGAAGAAATTGTTTCAAATTGAAGAAATAATGTTTATTATTCTCCCATAATGTCTCACAAAATGCGAGATTTCTGCTTTTTTTAAGTGCAGGGGAAGGGGGAATTGAGGAAAACTGTCCAACTTGAGTTTTGAAGAAATGCTTGAACGTTGTAGAGAGTGAAAGTCTTTGTTTGGAGTTGCAGCTGTCGATGCGTAACTTGAATTGCGGAGGTCTCTCTAGGGACGAGATTCTAATTTTGGAGTGCGTATTCTTAGGGGTTTTGAGGTTAGGGAGTGTGGTGTCAAAGCAAAACAAAAAGGAAAAAAGAGGACAACCCGACGTAACGGGTGAACTGATCTTTTGACTCCAGAGAGAACCGAGTTTCTAGGGAG
This sequence comes from Lepidurus couesii, assembly GCA_022832235.1. Classification (NCBI taxonomy): domain Eukaryota; kingdom Metazoa; phylum Arthropoda; class Branchiopoda; order Notostraca; family Triopsidae; genus Lepidurus; species Lepidurus couesii. Next base: position 11,656 of record JAGJRP010001059.1, read on the forward strand.
TGTTTATTTGGAGTGATCGGATATCGTCCAAGACTCTTAAACTTGTTTAAAGTAAAGTCATAACTGTGCAGATTAAATATAGGAGTGGGGAGGTTAAAGGTCTTCCACCTACTTAGAGACACAACATATGGAAGAGCTAGAAGTAGAAATTGGCCCGAGGCTATTGGTGATTAAATTCTCAGTAAAATACTGTTTCATTATTATTATTATTAGAATTATCAGTATTTTCTTTATTATTTGTATCACGCCTGTTTTAACAAAATTGGAACTTGGAAGACAGTCATATGTAACTTCCGTAACACTTATTAGAAAACAAGCGGAAATATCACTGTTTGTCAAATTGCCTCCGGTAGGGAGAAATAGCTAAAAATAGGCTTTCGGCTGTGTGGGAGATTCATAAGGCCGAAACAATTTGTACGTCTTGTTTTTCTTTAATTTCCTGGGTTGTCTTAATGTTATTAGTCTTAAAATATATAAGCCTACGTGTTAATTTCCTAATTATGTTTTCCCTATTTCTAGCTGGAAGAGGGAGACCCCGACCTGGCGGCCGAAATGGAAATGGACGAGGTATTTGGGCCGAGCATCTTTATTTGAACTTCTTGTTTATGTTTGGCATTTTATGCATTTTGTGGCCATTTAAAGAACTTTAATGTTTCTCCAGAAATTTTGTGTCTACATTCTTTAATGTTTGATTTTTTTAACATTATTTGCCAAAATTTACTAGCACAATTCATTGACGCTTTTCCCGTTTTTTAAAACTTTTAAATCTTTCCGCACAAAACCACACACAAACTGTTATTCTTTTAGCACCTGCACCTGCTCCTGTACCTGAAGAAGATCGCGAAGAAGGTAAATGACCACGCTTTTATACGTAATGTTATTTATATTTGCGTTTATTTTTGCTTAACATTTCTTGTCAACTATGTTTTGCACCTTTTTGTGTTAGTGACAAATCCTATGCTTTAAATATTAACATTAATTGAATGTAAGTTACGAATTAAGCAAGTAAACGTGCGAGTTTCACATGTCTTATTCGTCTTTAGCGTCACCAGCGCCAGCAGCGCCTGAACCTGAGCCGGAAGCGGAAGTAGAGGAACCCGAAGGTAAGGACACTCCGAAATTCAACAAATTCAATTTTTGAAGCAAATTAGCCTTACATATATCAGAATTCCCACATGTTACCTTCTTTTACTTTTACGTTTTTATGCAGTCTGTTTTTTAGATATTGCTTTTCCTTGTCGTCAAATTATTAAAAAAATCTTTTAAAAGGAATTTTAAAAAAACTAATAAAATGTATCTAGAGTACGAGCCGGAAACTTATCCTGCTCCCGCTCCTCCGACGCAGCCTCCTCCACCGCCTACGACCACTACCACAACCACCACGCAGGCCCCTGCGCCAGCACCAGTGGCGGCTGTGATTCGTCCCGCCCCGTCGTCACCTTTGGTGACGCCCGATACGGGTCGAACTGGTACGTTTTAACGGTTGTCTTGACCAAAAGTTTTTTGGCTTGGTTTTGTGGCCATATTGCTTCTCGTACCGCTTATTGTCCTGCTCATGTCTCGGTCTTGGTGTGTGTGTGTTGCGCAGGCTCTGCCCCTCAGCCCTCCCCTGGCTCATGCACGTTTGAAGACCGCACGTACGCAGATGGCGCTAAGTGGAACCCGGACTCGTGCACGTCTTGTGCTTGTAAATCCGGTCGAGTTTCTTGCACTCAACCCACCCAAGGATGTGCAGGTAAGACCCATAACCAACACGCTAAGCCACGCTCCCTCGCTAGTAATCTGGCTTTTATTTATGTCCGTTTTTCGGTGTGTTGTTTGGGGGAGCTTTCTGACTGGTGTAAACAAAAAAATTTCGGTGTTACCACTGTAAACTTGGATTTTAGGAGCGTCGAGCTGCACTGGAGTAGTGTGTCCCCAGGTGGATTGCAGTGGCCAGCAATATATTCCATTAGGCCAGTGCTGTCCCGTCTGCGTGGACGAAGATGATGAAACCGATTCTTCCCCAGTAATACCCTCTAAATCCCTTTGCTAGCCCCAAGCTGGTAGCTAATCCAAATTTTGTATTAATGTTTGTAGACTAGCGGAGGTCGTCCAGGCGCTCCTCCTCCAGAGGTTGCCATCCCCGGCGAACGCGTGAGTGTACACAAACATCTCTATGCTTTGTATCTTAATAAAAAAATACATATTTATTTTTGCCGTTTCGTAGGGACCGCAAGGTGAACGAGGCAATCCTGGTCGTTCAGGCGAAGCTGGTGAACCTGGTTCTCCCGGTACCCCCGGTATTCCCGGTAGCCCTGGTACTCCTGGTCCAGTACCTGACATCACCCCATTCTTGCAACAATTGGCGGCTGTTTCTGCCGGCAACGAGAAGGGACCTTCTAGCGCTCCTGACCCGTTTTCGTACCTACAAGCTCAAGTTGGACCCGTAGGCCCCAGGGGTGTACCCGGTAGGCATTACTTTCTTCGATACTCGACAAACGAATGCTTTAGAAAAGGAACTCGTGTTTTTGAATGTTGTATTATTCTGCAGGTTCTAATGGACCCCAAGGTCCCCAGGGATTCCAAGGACCTCGAGGAGAAGCTGGTGAGGCTGGACCCAATGGAGCACCCGGTATTGCAGGACCTCGCGGTCTACCTGGCTTACCCGGCAAAGACGTATGTATTGCTGTATTATATAGTATTGATTAAGTCGTGTATTGTACGATAAACATTGCCGAATTGACCGAAGTTAAAAATAAATTCAGAGCATTCGTTTTATTATACATATTTATCAATCAAATACAAATTTATCGAATAAGTGTATTTGCCTGAGTTTTCGTTTTCAGTATAGTTGTTAAAATATTAATTTTGTTGCCTTTCATAGGGAGATTCTGGTGAAGACGGTCAACCCGGACCCGTTGGAGCTGCTGGACCCCAAGGTCCCCGTGGTTTACCTGGAATGCCTGGATTACCCGGAGTCAAAGGTCGGGGATTTTCTTATTTTCATCTTTAGGACGCGACTAATAGCTTACCGTTGCGTTTTGCAGGACACCGAGGTTTCCCTGGCTTAGATGGAAGCAAAGGAGAACAAGGACCAGGCGGAGACAAGGGTAGCCAAGGATCTCCCGGTGTGTCTGGACCCATGGGACCTATGGTACGTTATCTGATGCCTCTCTGTTTCTCCCTATAGTCATTTCGATTCGCTCTTCTTAAAGTAACACGTCACACGAAATTTAATACGTTCATTTTCAGGGCCCTGCTGGACCCCGAGGCGAACGAGGCCGAGAAGGACCTCCCGGACCACCTGGATTGCGCGGAATTGACGGATTAGCTGGACCTCCTGGCTCACCCGTAAGTATCAGCGATACTTTGTTCCTTCTCCTTCTTTTACAAATTCACTCAGTGAAACTTGGAATTCTGATATGCTAAATTTGTGTGTACTTTGTTTAGGGTGCCATCGGCAAATCTGGACCTCCCGGATTCCCCGGTAGCCCTGGACCTAAGGGAGATATGGGCGGACCTGGACCTAAAGGCAGTCAAGGATTACAAGGTAAGCCACTACTAGCCTGTAATTTAATTATTTGATTGATCCTTAAATGTCTTTTAATCCAAATTAGGACCCCGCGGTGAACCCGGCAAACCAGGTGTTCCCGGCGAAGCTGGACCTCCAGGTAATTAGCATTTAATCTTATTCTTAATCATTGTAGAATATTAATTGGAAATTAATCCATTATAGGACCAACCGGTAAGGACGGTTTGAATGGCGAAAAGGGATCTGCTGGTGAAACTGGTTCGACTGGATCCCCTGGATTCCCCGGCGCACGTGGACCCCCTGGATTGGCCGGTAGTCCTGGAGCTGCAGGATCCAAGGGCAATACGGTAGATATTCGTTTCAGTTGAAGCTTTCTTGGCCAACTCGTTTAAATTTCTAAATTAAAACATAACAAAATGCTTTTGTTCATACCAACTTTGCTCGAATCATTTAGGGAGAACCTGGAACCCCCGGTATTAAGGGTGACCACGGAATGAAGGGAGAGACCGGAGCTTCCGGACCGCGAGGCTTACCTGGCGCCCCCGGGGCTGCTGGTAAACGCGGAAAGATTGGACAACGTGGACCTTCTGGATTAATGGGACCCCCTGGTACGATTACTTTACCCCTTTCTTTTTAGAAAAATCTCGGAAATTTTTCTGTAGTATTTTTGTTATTTTTCGTGTCTTGAAATGTACGCGTTTTTACTATATTTTAAATGTCATATTAACCGTTTCGGATGTATTAAGGTGAGCGAGGAGCACCCGGTGGCCGAGGATTACCCGGAGCTGACGGACCTTCTGGACCTAAAGGCAGTCCTGGTGACAAGGGACCTCCTGGCGCTGATGGAGCTAAAGGAAAACAAGGTAAACATTGAAATGTTTCAAAATTTTGTTCGAAATTTGTTTGAAATGTTCAAAATTTCTGTCCCTAGATGACGCGTAATTACTCGATTTTTCTTTGTTGTTGTTACGGTAAATAATGCAAGTTAATCTCTCCACGTTCAGGCGACCCTGGCCGTCCCGGACCACCTGGTTTACAGGGATTGCGAGGATTGGCTGGCCGCACCGGACCGACTGGCAAAGTGGGTACTCCTGGTGAGAGGGGTCTTCCTGGCGCTGACGGCAAATCTGGCGAACAAGGTGTCCAAGGTATTCAGGGTCTTCCTGGACCCATTGGCCCCCCTGGCGAACGCGGAGCAACTGTATGTTGACATGAAATCCTTTTCTTAAACAAGTTAACTTGTACGAAACGGTATTTTGTACTTAAAGGGTGAGAATGGCCGCGACGGTGAACCTGGACCTACTGGACCACCCGGACCTCGAGGGGATCCCGGCAAAGACGGTAGCGCTGGACAACCTGGCGTACCCGGACCTATTGGGAAGGATGGAGAACGAGGACAACCTGGTACCCCAGGAGCTCGTGGCTTCCAGGTACGATTCCTCTTCGAAATCGTTTTGCCTATCCAGATTGTCTTTCTCTTGCAGTCGGCGTTAACTTTATTTTTCTATTTGCGTAGGGTTTGCCCGGTGTTGCTGGAACTAACGGAGCTAATGGCAAAGATGGCGAACCTGGTATTCAGGGACCTACTGGCCTACCCGGCTCAAGTGGACCAAGAGGAGAGCGAGGCTTCCCTGGTAAGAAGCAAAATAACTTAACATTATTTAGTTCAGGAAATTAATTCTGTTTATTTTCTTCGATGAATTCCAGGCGAACGAGGACCTGTTGGACCACCTGGCAGCCCTGGCGAGCGAGGACCTGTTGGTATGATGGGAGCTGACGGACCCGCGGTAATTACTCAAGAAACCATTAATCGTTTGGGTAAAATACAATAATGTGTTCGTTTTGTATTGTAGGGTCCCCAAGGAGGCAAGGGTGACAAGGGTCATTCTGGACCTTCCGGCTTGGTTGTAAGTAGCTTGATATTCATACCAATTTTAATTGAATTACATTGTTCCAAGCATGAAATTCTGTACGTTATGCGTTTTTCTAGGGTTTGCCCGGTCAAAGAGGACAGCCTGGTTTGCCCGGTGAGAAGGGTGAACGTGGTGGTGCAGGACCTGTTGGACCCGAAGGTCCTTCCGGCAAACAAGGTAAATTAGCCGTTCAGAATTTCATATCTAGCGTTTATTACGTGAATTTAATACGTCCAAGCCAATAAACAAAATGAAATTGGAAGTATCCTGAAGTTTCGTTGAGATTCATTGAAAGGATAGGTTTGCTAACGTTGTTTTTGTAGGAGAACGAGGACCTCAGGGTATCATGGGTCCACCCGGACCTCCTGGTGAGCCTGCTGAACGAGGTGATACTGGCGCTCCTGGACCTGCTGGCGAACCCGGTGCTAGTGGCAGTCCTGGTGAGCGAGGACCTTCTGGACCTCAAGGCTTACAAGTAATCGTCTAAAAATAAAGTTCGACGTGGTGAAAATCCATACCAACTTGAAAAACAAGGCTTAATCATAAATTTTATATATTAGGGATTCCCCGGACCTCAAGGATCTCCTGGATCTAATGGACAAAAGGGAGAACGCGGAATGAACGGACCTAAGGGAGAACAAGGCAATCCTGGACCTGTTGGTAAGTGAATCAGATTTCCATACTTTATTTTGAACGTTTTATTCATTTATTCGTTCAATTTCTGTCTTTCAGGTAACCCTGGTGAGGCGGGACCTACTGGTCTGACTGGTTTGACTGGAGCCAAGGGAGGACGCGGAGAGCAAGGCCAAAAGGGAGATCAAGGTTTGATGGGACCTCCCGGTCGTCCTGGAGAGCAAGGACAGAGCGTAAGTAACATTTTTCTTGAGTTTCGTTAAGTTTATTCGCACACTTTCTTCTTTTTTTTTTTAAATAAATTTCTCCTTAATATCGGAATCTAATGAGTCTTTTTTTTACTTCTGTAGGGTCCCCCTGGAAGTCCTGGTTTGGCTGGACCTGCCGGATTACCTGGCATCAAGGGACAACCCGGAGATACTGGCCGAGCAGGCGCATCTGGACCTCAAGGTACAGAATCTATCATTTTCTTCTGGACTCACTGATTCAGTTTGGAACTTCTTAGGTAACCCCGGAGCACCTGGTGTGGAGGGACCCAAGGGCGACCAAGGCAGCGAAGGACCCCCCGGAGCTCTTGGTCCACAAGGACCCGTCGGACCTGCTGGCGACCGTGGTCTACCCGGCTTGCCTGGCCCCGTTGGAGCACCTGGACAGCGCGGACAACGAGGCAGCTCTGTAAGTTTCTGGATTTTTTTCAAATAATTTGTGTAATCTTCTAAACTTTTCACAGCTAGATCAAAATATTCGTTAAGAAGTGAAACTAATTTCGTAAATTTTGTTAATTAGGGTGAAACTGGAGCTCCTGGCAAACCTGGAAATGAGGGACCACCTGGTATTATGGGTCTAGTTGGACCTCCTGGCCCCGTTGGACCCGCTGGAGAACCTGGACCGGAAGGTATATAGAGATTTTGTTTATTTTTTAACGTTTCTTAAGATTCATGTTTTGCGTTCTAGGACCCCCTGGCAAGGAAGGAACACCTGGAGTCGCTGGCAGAACCGGAGACAAGGGACCCGCTGGAGTACAGGGTATTGTGGGACCACCTGGTCCTCCTGGCTTCCCCGTAAATATTTATGTTCCTGCAAGATCCATATCTAAAGTAACGTATTTCTGTCGCTAGGGACCTCCGGGCAACACTGGACCGGCCGGATCTACTGGCGAGCGCGGAAACGCTGGCGAACCTGGACCTCAAGGTGTCGAAGGACCTGTTGTAAGTATCTCAGTACCCGCTACATTAACTTAATCAGAAATCTATAGTTTCACCGAAAGTTCTTCAAATAAAGCCGACTTCAGAATGGTTGCAGTAATTTTTGAACTCGTGTAGGGTCTTCGCGGCAAAAACGGAGCACCTGGATCTCAGGGCGAGCGAGGCGAACGCGGAGAGGTTGGCGTGAAGGGAGCCAAGGGGCATCGTGGTTTGATTGGTCTGCAAGGATTGCCTGGACCCGCTGTAATTACTTTCACTTCTCCTGTAGGGGACAGTTTTTAAGCCTTTATTTTTCTCGATAGGGTCCTCACGGCGAGAAGGGCATGACTGGAACTCAGGGTGTACCTGGCAAGACTGGAGAACCCGGCCCGAAAGGTAAACAACTGCGACTTCTAAAGAACTATTCTTGTGATACTTTCCAACGTTTTATTAGGACCTCCTGGCAGAGATGGCAATCCTGGTTTGCAGGGTATTATGGGACCCCCTGGACCTCGAGGATCTCCTGGTGAAAACGGTACGTTCCAAATTTAATAATTTCTTCGAGAGTATTCCAATTCCTTCGAAGAAATATTTCTGAAATATTTCGAAAGAGGTATTCCTAGAAATATTTTACATTCTCGATGGCTTCCGTAGAAATATTTTGAATCCGTTTTATTTGGGAATCTTCAAGAGTAATTTCTGCAAAGCAATATTTATCCTCATGTAACATTTTCACGTTGGATAATAACACTCAATTCTTATGCGTACACAGGCAAACAAGGTATTCAGGGTATTGCTGGACCCCCCGGTCCTCCTGGTTCTCCTGGCGAGTCCATGGGCTACGACGCCGCAGCTTTGGCAGCAATTCTGGGACAAGGTCAATCCAAGGGCCCTGATCCTAATGATGATCCTACCGTGGGCAGGGTTTCCAAGGAACTCAGCAACGATGAACGCAAGGCTTTGGTCGTCAAGGCATATGAACAACTCAAGATGGCCTTTGATAAATACACCAAGCCTACTGGCGACAAGGATGCCCCCGCCAAAACTTGCAGAGATTTGGTTGTGGCTCATCCCGAGCTTCCTTCTGGTATGATTTCCTTCCCCTTTCCTCGATTTGTGTTTTCTAATTCATTTTGATTGTAGGCGAGTACTGGATCGATCCTAACCAGGGCGACAGCCGCGATTCCATCCTGGTTTATTGCGACGTGAAAAAACGCGCCAGCTGCCTGCGACCCAAACCTGAGAAGACCAAGCGCATGTCTTACGTGGGCAAACCTCGCTCCGAAGTCTGGTTCTCTGCGATGGACAGTGGCTACCAATTCACATACAAGACCGACTCCAACCAGCTCACGTTCTTGCAGCTGTTGAGCAGCTATGGTAGCCAGAACTTGACTTACCATTGCCAGAAATCAGTCGCTCACTACGATGCGCAAGACCGGTCCTACAACAAAGCACTCAAGATCATGAGCTGGAACGACGCTGAGTTGTCCGCCACAGGCAAACCGCAATTCAAATACGAAGTCACCGAAGATGGCTGCAAGGTATGAATACCTTTTACCTTTTTAATATCTTATTTATTACTTCCTCTTAAGTAATATTTATTATACAAATTCAAATCATCTTGTATGATTATCCCTCTCAGACATACTCAGTAATACCATATGTACCTATCATTAATACCGCTGAAGTATTTACATGTTCTCGTCCTACTTAGTATTTGTATTGTTACTACGTATTTTTTGTATTGATATTGTATATTACTGCACTGAACAGTTTTGATTATTGTTAATGACTATTTTCTCCCTTTCCCATCTAGTTCCGTGGCGATGAATGGGCCAAGACTGTTATTTCGTACGAGTCAAACAAACCCAGTCGCATTCCATTCGTAGACGTGGGCCTTGTAGATGTGGGCGATTCCAGCCAGCAATTTTCGTTGGAGTTGGGCATGGCCTGCTTCTGGTAGAGACTTGTGTTGAACGGATGACTGCCTCCAGTCCTTTTTTTTCTTTTGTGTTGTTATCATTTTGGAAATCGGGAAAAAATCCTCTTAAAGTTTGAACTCACTTTTTAATCAACCTAACTCGTCACTGCCAAAGCCCAAACAGAAAAGAAGAGTTTGACTGTTTTCCTAAACTTATAGCGTTATCATTCTGTTGTGCTAGGAGCATCAGGTCTTTATTTTTCTCTTTCCCGGTGTCGTACTTGGTTTTTCGCTCGCATACTTTCTAATTTTGTTCTTTGTGGTGAACCAGCTTTAATCAGTGCCTTAATTCTACTGCGCATGGATACATTTATAGAAATTGTAGTGTCTTAAAAGAAAAAAACAGCGACGGTATAAAATACATGTCTTTTATTTCCTATCCAACTGCAGCTCTTGCATAATTTTTAAGTCTAAAAAACGAACTCACTGTTGGTGTTTGGAGTTATATAATCTGAAGGTTCTTTGAATGTATTGGTTTCGTGAAGAAAATTATCATAACGGCAATAATTAGCATAAACAGTTCCGACAAAAAATTTGTGGAAAAAGTCTAAATTTTTAAACTTTAAAATAGTTTTTTTTTAAATAAGTCATTTTTTTACATAAAATCTAAAATCATTTAAAAAAAACAAGAAACAGAAATAAAGATAAATAAAAGCACCTCCTGTTCAGTCCTAACTCCCTGGAACAGAAAAACTCCTGTTTTGAAATGAAACACAAGTTCTAAAGACACGTGAGTGTCATATTTTATCTGGGTATACTATAACATACATTCGTAACTAAATCCGGAGAACGTGTTGCATGTAAAGCAACTGAGCTCCTACCTTATTCAGGGATGGTACCGCCCCCAGGTCTTGAGACTGGACAGTGGACACTATGAGTGAGGGCGGGCCTTCTGGGCGGGCCTTCTGGACGGGCATTACGCCTGGCAGGAAGTGACAATATGTGACAATATGTGACAATATTACTAGCGTATCCTGCGATTTACGCTAACGGATTTCACAAAAAGGGGAGGGAAACTGGCTTTTGAAGAAGGTGAACACAGGTTTAATTTAATTTAGAGAGGGTGGTTTATTTAAAGTGGGGATTTAGCTCTGGGGCTTCTACAACAATCAAAACCGCAACTCAATCTTTCAAATTCGCGCGCCTCTCTTCTCGTTCTCTCTCGGACTCTCACTGCCTACTCTCTGACTGCTTACTCTCTCTCTTCGCCTTTCACGGGTGTTCTCCTCCGCCTCTCACGCCATTTACCACTACACTCGGCCTTCCTGACCACCACCACTCGTCCTCGTGTGGTCTGTTTACATGTTTCTACATTAAATAATTTTGCATACAAAAGTCATTCAAATAATCACAGGTAATTTAGGAACTGACGGGTAAATAAAGCGCGTACAAAATCATAAGTGTTCTCTAACTAAAGGTTGGTAACATAATCAGTCAGTTTATCAGGAGGTCTAACAATTCGCCGTGGATAGCGACTCTTCGGAACTTCATTTTCCATCGTGCCTTCTAGGACTGTCAAAGGCTCTTCTTCTAACTTGTTCGCCACCTCACCCTCTGAGCTCTCGCAATCTCCGTCATCGGTATCACCTGTCGAGCTTTCACTGTCGCCAACATCAGTGGTATGGGAGGCCAACGTTGTACCCGTAGGTGGCTTATTGGGACCATCGGAACAATCTTGGTACTCTCCCAGTAGAGTATTCAGCTCTTCACGCTCGGGGTCGGACAAATCTTCCCCCATATTCCATTCTGTGGTAGACGCTTGTGGTTCAGGTGTCGCTTCAGAAAGGGAACAACAAAACCGGCTTCCGTTCGCCTCCAAAGGGTCACTTGCGGCGTCTACGTACTGGGCGTTGACCAATCGCTGTTTCGGAGTAAGGTGAAGCGTACGTTGACCAATGTTAATTATGGGGATCATCACGCTGTTTTCGTGAACACTTAGCAATGACGCGGGACTAATCCATTCTTTACCAGTCTTTCCACACAACGTCGTCGGGGTACTGATAGTATCTGAGACTGTTCCTGGTACCTTTGCTTCGACAAACACGAGTGTACCGGGGGCAATGTTGACAGCCTCCGCGACGGTTAGTGTGCCATTGGTGTTGGGTTCTTCTCGGTCGGGTATGTCGATCTCGCTCATCTGCCGTGCCACAGTTTCCCAATCGTCCGACTCCCTTCCCGTGACATCATTTTTTATCTGATCGGCGTTGTCCCTAAATTGCAGTGATCTGATCGATTTTTTCGAGAAAATGTACCGATCCCGACCGATCAAAA
>JAGJRP010001060.1:0-22411 GCA_022832235.1 Lepidurus couesii
GACATAGGGGTTCTTCAGCCAGATCACTTCATTTGGTCTCCTCTATAACATATTTTTTTATTTTTTTGCACTTGACTCCCCCTTTAATGAGTTCACTCAATAAAATTTTTCGATTGAGAACGTGATTTTTTTTGTTCTTTTATTTTCTAGTGAATTTCAAAATTTTGAGTAAGGCTAAAATTCTGCCGTATTTAATTAATATCACTTGTATTTTTTTTTATAAATTGTTATGTTTCCGTTTTTTAAATTATTTTTTCTTTTGTTGGGGGTCGGGGTTTAGAGTGCTATCGTCTCATGCTGGTAGGCGAGTGTCTTTCAGCCCTGCTGTGGCCATTTTTCTGGCCTCATGTCTATGTGCCCATTTTGCCAGCTGCCATGAGGCACTTTTTGGATGCTCCAGTACCGTACATCATGGGCTTGCATGTTTTAAGCAGCAGCGCCAACTACCCAATGGAAGGTGACGAAACGCAAGCTAGCGCCTGCGTCGTAGATATTGATAACGGACTAGTCGAGATTCCGGAGGATTTGCCGCCCTTTCCACACCAGCATGAAGTGTTGGAAGAGTTGCAAGAAGTGTTGAAAACGTACCGGATTTCCACAGAGCAACCGTATGCAATTCTCTCTTCCTGTGATAAGGATTTGCAATAACTTTAGGCTTGACTTCGATTGAATTCTGAATTTTAATTCACTTTAGATTTGAACTTTCAATCTTGATTTCAGACATTTTTTATTTGGTATTTGTTCAGGAGTCAGCAACAAACGAAGCACAGGAGGAAAATGTCATGGAACTCTGAAAGCGAACGCTGGTTAAATGAAGTGAATGATAACCAAGTCATGACGGATTGGGCTATGCAATCAAACAAAACCATATTGGAGCAGTCGCCCGTGTTTCAGCGCGTGGCTGCGATTGCTCAGCGCACGGGTAAATATAATGGAATACATTTTTTAAAAAATAAGAGAAAAATATAGTTTGAATTATGGATGGAAATGTTTAACCGGATTTTAACAGGTGTGATTACTTCTTTTCACGACTGGGAGAAACCCAGTCCTAAAACAACGACCCAATTGATGGATTCTCTGAAACAGTACGAAACAGACATGAAAATTAATAACGCGATTAGAGAAATCGTCTTTCATCGCTTTCTTCATCTTTTTGCGGCGTACGAGCATTTCCTCGTCCAACCTCCCCAAGTAACGATAACCAATATTTTTCTTTATTTTTAATATTTTATTACTAAATTTGAATACTTTACTATTCATTACTATTTTTTTTTATTTTTAATATTTTTTTAAAAATATGCTTTCGTACTAGTTTCTTACTTTTACCTTTTGTTTAGTCGTCAGGTTCTCTTTTAATCAATTATTTTTACTTCTTTACTACTCTGGATTCCGTATTTTTACTTTCGTAATTTACTTTCTTATTCAATTTCTTACATTAGTTTTTCATCTTAATTCTGTAATTGATTAATTATGTTTTAATAGTTAAAACGAGCCTGGAACTTAGGAATTTTAATCTATTGTTCCAATATATTTCGGTATTCAAGTTTCTGTTTAGAGTGACTATGGCTGAGACTAGTGATTCATTTCTATTCGCTTAAGGATGTGGATTCGTATATGGTGAGCCACTTCGATTCCGCTCCGTTCTTATCTGATCAACCACGACAAACTGTAGCGTTTTTGGCGCGCTTTTTGGATACTCAACTCTTTATAAATTTTGTCGACGCCAAAGTCATGGCTTTGCAATCTGGTGCTGGGCCAGGGTTACGGGATTCTCCTGTGGCTTTTTTTGACCTGCGGCTCAAGCAACTCAGGTAACTGAACACTTCAAGATAATTCAGTTTTTAAAAAAAAGAAAAAAAAATACTCCGCTAAAAAATTAAGAGACCAATTGGGAGAATCAACCCGCACGCCAGGGTATGAGCCTTGCAAGTGTTTTTATGACACGGAAATTTTGCTCATGCAACGACTTGCCAAAGCTACGCCTATTACCATCACGGATAGCCTAGCCACGCCCTTGGAGCTGGAAAAGAGAGTTCGAGGTCCTCGAGTATGGTTTTTGACTCGATTTCCTACACTTGACGCTTGTTTACTGAACCAGATCCCAGCTGCGACTTTAAAGTAAGCCATATTCCTCATTATTTCAACAAATTTTATAATAAATAATATATTTACGTATTTTTTTTAAATTAGGAAAACACGTAATTAAGACACGTATAGAAGATAGCTTAGGTTTCTAAAAATTACTTTTAATGTTTAGTCGTGGGAAGAAAAAGAGCAGCTCTTGGGTTAAGAACAAGGAAAAAACGTTAGAAAGATCTGCTAGTGGACCAGAAATCACCGAACAAAAGCATGAACAGCTTATTCCCAGTGCTGCGGCCATTGCTCAGACCAATTGGAAGTTCGTGGAGCAGTTGTTAAAAGTAAACGATAAAGCAAAAATATTGATTTACAGTCATCCTTAATTATTAACTCGATCTGAAGCCAAAATATATGTTGTATTTCCCCATGTAGGAGTGCAAAGCCAAGACCAAGCGTTTATTGGTGGATAAAATGGGGTCAGAGGCGGTCGAACTAGGTCATGGGCATGTCGCTTTGGTAGGATTGGAAGAGAATCCGCTTTTGGCTTCGTTGTGCGACCTCTTGGAGCGAATCTGGAGTCATGGTTTGCAACAGAAACAAGTATATTCATTCCCAGGCTTTACAAAGTGGTTTGTTTAAAGTGTCAAAGCACTTTTTTTTTACAGTTTTTTTTTATGATTTCAGGGAAAATCGTCGTTGTGGTCCCATTTACTACATTACCAGGAACTGGAGAATCATGGAAACCCACAATCGCTCAGTGCGCAATCTTTAACCCCGAGTAAGTAACCGAAGTGGCGTTTACTTTTAAGTCTTTTTGCGTACACCAATTAACAGAACTAACTTAATTAACTAACTTCCTCGCAGCCTTGGCTTGGACTGTATTTAGAAAAAGATTGGAGTGTAAGTTGATTCGCTAATTAATTGGTTTATTTGACATATGCACTGGGTACAACCTGATAAAATAGTGTAAAATGGATAAAATTGTGTGATAGGCATCCAATGTGTCCGTTTTTACAGATTTGTCTACTTTGACTCTGGAAAGCGACACGGTTTCGCCGCTGGCCTCTCCGTTGCACTCGCCTTCGCATCGCAAATCACGGGAACGGGAACGAGAGCCGAGGCAAGAGCCCAGATTACGTCTATTGCCTGTGTCCGTCACCTTCGACATGCGGTAATTGACAAAACAGCAATAAATACGCAAATGACAGACCTGGCACGTTATTTTTTCCCTAGGAATGTGCAAAGTATGAGCGAAATCAAATCCGAGGTGGGACTAGCTCGTGCCTGGGTACGTCTAGCGTTGGAGAAGAAGCTCCTGTCCACACACCTGCGCACTTTACTTTCAAAAGAAAAACTTTTAAGGTAGAATTCGCCTATACAATGGCAAATTTTCATAGATTTGGTTGGGTTCTAGGAGTTTGTACAAACGGTACGCGTTTCTGCGCTGTGAAGACGAACGCGAACAGTTTCTGTTCCATTTATTATCACTTAATGCTGTAGATTACCATTGCTACACCAACACTTACGCTAGCACGGGTAACAAAGATCTTTGCTAAACATATTAGCTAACAATTCTTCTTTTCTAAGTTATCCCTTATCATGTGGTGGTCGTTTGCTCCAAGAAAGTCGCCGCCTCTGTCATGTCTTCCAACCCGTATGTCGCCGTCGCAGGCACATTGGGCGAATCCGGTGTCATCAACTTTTCCAGAAACAAGATGGAATTTCTATTTCAAGTAAAACTTGAAATCATTACCTTGAATGTCTTGTAATAGAAATACTATTTCTGTATCTAACAGCACAAGAATTTGGGACTGCTTACTACACTCAGAATCGGCCATGATAATACTGGGTTGAATCCGCGTTGGTTGGTGGATTACGTTTTAGTCCGCAATGAAGTCACCGGCCAAACTTACAGGTTAAATATAATTGTGATACGAAAGGCAAAAACATTTTGTGAAGTTGTTGGATTTCAAAATTAGCTTTAAAGGTTTTCGTGTATTTCTGAAGTAATGGATTTTTTTTTTTTTTTTTTTAAGATTTCCTTGTGGAAGATGGTTAGGGCGTGGCGTTGACGACGGTTCTGGGGAACGACTGTTAGTGGCTGAAGCCATAGAAATGGGGGCCAATAGCAGTTTCGAACTACTCTCTCCCTCCATGCACAATTACAGTTCAAGCTCTTTACCCCGAGCTCGTAGTCCTAGTGTAGGGCCAATTGGTTCTTTCCCAGATCTGAGCGGTTTAAATGATGGGGGTTTGGCTAAAGGAAAGCTTACAGTTCCAGAAATCCAAAGAATTTTGGGTAAAACCTTATTTTGGCATGAGCGTATTTTTGAATTTATACTAATTTGTGTGTGTGCATCCATTAGGAGATAGTGTTAATACGTTGGTCAAGTATTTTCATCGTTCGTCCAGTGAAAGAGGAAGTTTGACTCCCTTACTGTGTGGTGAAGGCGGATTGGTTAGTTGCGTCGATTTGGTGCTGAGTTATGGGTTTCGTAGTTCAAGATTCTTTGGGCGAAATTTGTATCTCTGGGATTACTTTGGTAACTTAGTTCAGCTATACTTTGCATTTAGTATCTTTTCAGGTGCTTTCACATTTGATTACTAATCTTTTCAAATTTATTTTTCAATCTGGAATAGTCAAAGTCAAGGACAGCTTGGAAGCAGGCGAATGTCCTAAAGGCAAAGCGGACATCGCGCGTTGGATAAGTGAAGCTGTGAATCGGGTGGAGCAGGATGCAGCGTCTTTGGGAAAAGATGGCAAATTTCAGTTGCTGGTTTGCTTAGGATTCAGGTACAACTTTGTTAAATACTTACGAGTGTTCCTTTTGGAACAAGGCAGAAAATTTGAGCCCTTTTTCATTAGACATTATTTTACTGTACTTGGTACCAAAAATTGGACACCATTTGGGTATATCAAAGTTGTCAAGTTAGCGCAATGGAGTTTTAGGCGCACAAAAACCCATGCGAGTTCATGTCCGGCTATAAAAAGACAGCCCATATGGGACAAATAGAAAAATTAGCAAAGCAATACTGAAGCCTTTCAATTACACTCAATTACCTCGTACTTCTTAGTTTACTTTTTATTCATTAGTTAATTAATGACATTATTTACCAATTATTGTCTTATTTCAGTAAATTTAGTGTTTAATATCATGCGTTTCTTTGTTTTTGTATTTATTGTATGGGTGTATAATCAATTGTTTCGATTGTTTTAGATCCAAGTACCTGCATCAGTGGTGCAGATTACTTCAATCCCTTCACGTGACGTATTCGATGTTTGAAGACGGTTCTTTTCTCAGGGATCCACAATTGTGTATATTCTTGGAGCAGATTCTGGCGACTTTAGCAGACTTTAACATAGTCTTAGAAGCCTCTATTACGAGAGGCATTACTCTCTAAAAAATGGCTAGTTTATGTTCGGAAATGTAAATGGGGATAGTAGGATTTTCTTGCACTTGATTTTGTCGAGTTGCAATTAAGAATGAGACAAGCAGAAAGAAAAACAGATAGGGCGCGCATTCCGCGGTAAAAATAATAAAATACGGCTAATTAGATGTTAGTATGAAGGACAAACCTCAGGTTTTTTTGCGACAGGTTAGAAAAAGCCCTTGTCCCTTGGTTGGTGTAATTGGGTAGAAAAGTTACATTCGTTATGAACTGCGTTTAGTCTGTAAACGTGTTTTTTTAATAATTGATGTGAAAAAAAAACTTGTAGATTTGTTGTTTTATACTTGTAATATAAATATTTGGGGAGAGAATTTAGTCAAGGATTTGTCACACAAGAATGAACTAAATGTACTTGGTGGAGTATATAAACAATGTTGTGGGAGAAGTTTGATTTGCTGGTTTTATTATTTCCCTATCATTTCGACAAAGTTGCCCGCCAGTTTTGAGCCGCCAATCAGAACACAGTTTCGCCGTCAGATTTGCTTCTTCCCCATTCATTATGACGTCTGCTTTCAACATGGCGGCAAATGACGGTACTAAAGAGGTAAATGAAGAAACGGAAGGGAGTAGAAATGTCAGAATCATATGGTAATTATTACAGTATAAACTTGTTATGCGCTCATTAAATGCGGTTTTCTGTTTTAGAATATCTGTTCAAGTTCCTTGTGATTGGAAGTGCTGGAACAGGGAAATCCTGCTTGCTTTACCAATTTACAGAGAACAAATGTAGGTGCCATTTTTAAAAAAAAATTGTATTGTCTGATGTCTGTCTAATTCAATTCATTAATAGTTAAAGAGGATAGTAATCACACTATCGGAGTGGAATTTGGATCAAAGATTATTAACGTTGGAGGCAAGGCTGTTAAATTGCAGATTTGGGATACAGCGGGCCAAGAAAGATTCCAGTAAGTTAGTATATATACCGATTTGAATTCTGGTTTTCGGATTACTATTATGAATCGGTATTACATTTGCAGATCAGTTACGCGCAGTTACTATAGAGGAGCTGCCGGAGCTTTGCTAGTTTATGATATAACTTGCAGAAAAAGCTATAATGCTTTAACACAGTGGTTATCAGATGCACGCAATTTAGCTTCCCCCAATCTGGTCATTTTACTGGTGGGAAACAAACGTGATTTGGAAGCTGAGCGAGAAGTCACATTCATGGAAGCTACTCGGTTTGCTCAAGAGAACGGTACTTCTAAATATTTTTCTATATTTAATTTTTTTTCTATATTTTCGACTTTATTTCTTGACAGATTTGATGTTTCTGGAGACGAGTGCTTTGACAGGTGAGAATGTCGAAGAGGCTTTCCTTAAATGCGCCAAGACTATCCTTGCGAAAATCGAAACAGGTAGAGTACGCGACGTTTTAGTGCAATAATTTTTAACTGTTTTTATCTTTGTCGCATAGGCGAATTGGATCCGGAACGCCTTGGATCGGGAATACAGTACGGTGAAACCACGCAACGCCGTCAGCAACGAGTTCAGCAGAATCCATTGCAAAGGAGTTCAGACTGTTCGGGGTGTAAATTCTAAAGTGACCTTTCTATTGGTATTTGTTATTTTTCCTGGGATATCCCGTTCTATGACAGTATCATATTATGTGATACTGTAAAAACTTGTTTTATTCTATTGATAATCTATTATTGACTTTTTTACGAGTAACTTCCTTTACTGCAAGATATGTGTTATGTCTTTCGAGCGACCAATGCTATGCCACCCGGGGTTATAGGCAATACAGGGCAACAAAGTTGTAACAGGTTTATCATATGTGGCCATTTCGGTGAGAAAAGCTGGCATGTTGTTTATGTATTCTGTGAGGATCCAAAGTATCTTTCGCGATTCGTCGTCTTGATCGTTGCAATGATTAACTAGAAAGGAGGGAAACTTACATCTTTTGTCTTTTTCTTTTCCTAAGATCTTTTAAGAAAATACTTTCAGATCTTCTCTTTTCTGAGATATTCCAAGTATAGGTACGAAAGAGACTAGCGCGCTGGAGACGTGGGTTTTCATTTGGTACAATACTTCTGACTTTAGGCAGAGCTGCCACGAGCGCGCTCTTTTCATTTTTTTGCGAGCGCGAGCGAAAAACAGCGAATGCGCTCGTATAGTAGCGCCACCTATCGGTAAAATTTTAAACTGCATTCTTTGCAAACAAAGAAGCGTCGTTTGATTGTTCAATGTGTTTTTGTGACATGCAACTGTGACACGGGATCAGATTTTGCAGGATATGCTTGCTGTTGCAAGAGAAGAGCTCAGGTTGTGATAATGAGAATAGCCACCTATCGGTAATTTCCACCAAGCAGAAAGAATTTTAAAGCTGATTTTGTTAAAAGTTGCACTTTCACTTAAGAGATGACAGCACAAAACAACGCGAGCCATGCGCACTCCTTTTTTGGACTTGCAAGCGAAAGAGCGAGCGCGCTCGGGAAAATCAACAAAGAGCGTGAGCGAGAGCGCGCTCGCAAAAAAAAGAGGGAGTTGCAGCTCTGCTTTTAGGTAGTTCTGCAACCGAACTGCTCATGCTGATTGCAGATTGGTGCTGCAGTACTAGCTGAGAGCATGGCAAAACTCGCAGTCTGCTCGATGTTTATAATCGTCAATATTGATCATTCGGAATAAAAATCTTTCAGGTCTTTTTTTTCTCGGTTCTTCCAAGAATAGGTATAAAAAAGACAAACGCGCTGCACGCGCTGGAGACGTGGGTTTTTCATTTGGTACTTCTGACTTTTGGTAGTTCTACAGCCGAACTGCTGCCGCGGATTGCGGATTGGTGCTGGAATAATAGCTTTAAGCATGGCAGAACTCGCGGTCTTCTTAATGTTTATAATCTTCAATATGGATCATTCTGAAAAAGGACATTCCAGAAGTAGGGAGCCGTAATTCTCAGTACGTTTCTATTCTAAATTATTTTTGGGGAAAAGGGAGCGGTATGAGTTTTTATATTGGTATAATTTTGCTCGTTGGATAAGGACATGGCTTCGGAGCTCCGTATAACGCTAATGGTAAGAAATGAAGAGCACTGACCCCGTAAAGCTTGCACACCTTTGTCAGCGGCTCGTCGTTCGGCTTTTTATCTGCCCCTCACAAAACAAAAGTCAAAACAAAACAATTGAAGCTAGACGCCTTTACAGTTTCTCAACCCTTTTTAGTCTCGTTAAGTGTGACGGTTATCAATGTGTTTTTAAAGTGTAACTATGCCTAGTTCTCCGTTTACGGAAGAAGAGAAAAAGTATTTTCCTCTGAAAAACATTCAGTCAGTCGTAAAACTTTTTGAACACCATTTGGCCCGATCTCACGATGACCCAAATCTTTCCTTGCTTTCCATCATCGTTGGAGCCATAGAAAACACTCTTACTTGCAACAACAAAACAACTGCCGCTAGCTCCTCCAGCAATCATAACGAAAGCGGAAGTATTACCATATCTTCTACCTGTTTAGTTGATGAAACTGACGATTTTCCACCACTCGACATCCATGTTGTCGAAGCTCTTCACGCCAAATTTAAAGCCATTATTAAAAGCTCGGTGGATTTGTCTTTCTACAACTGCAAAAAGGGCGATTATGCCACACGCGACTTGATCAAACGTGTGTCTGACGTCATTTGGAACACTCTAACCCGGAGTTACTACAAAGATCGAGCTCATCTCCAAAGCCTCTACAGTTATCTCACAGGTAAATTATTATTACTGAATACATGAATGATAATAGTAATGTATAGAAAATAATAAGAAAAAATATTCAGTAATTAATACAACTACTTATTTAAACTTAGGAAACAAATTAGACTGCTTTGGAGTTGCGTTTGCTGTTATAGCTGGTTGTCAGATTCTGGGCTTTAAGGACGTTCATTTGGCATTGTCTGAAGATCACGCCTGGGTCGTTTTCGGCGAACACGGTCAAGAAACGGCTGAAGTTACTTGGCATGGTAAAGATGGCTTATTTTGGAATCACGAAAACGACTTTTAATTACTGATTAATTAGGGAAAGGCAGTGAGGATAAGCGAGGAGCCTGCATTGATGCTGGTTTGAGCGCCAATTCTTGGCTGTATGTAGCAGGCCATCCTGTTATTGGCTTGGCCAAGGGTGGAAGGTTTACTCAAGTAGCTGCTCTGGTGTCATCCATTAATCCGAGTGTCAGTCTTAGCGTAGATTCCATGGAAGTGGCGGGATTACAACAAGCTTTGCTCTGGCTGCTCTACGATTTGGGCTATCTGGACAATTACCCCATGGCATTAGGTAAAATTTATATTTTTTTAACTTATTCCATCTAAAGAGTATATCAAATGTTAATACTGTATTATAAATTCTTTTTTTTTATATTTTCGTTATTTGTGTATTTTTAAGTTGTTCTGTGCTAGATTTTCCATTTGGAAAAGTCGCAAACTTGACCTATTTCAGGAAAATCAAAATCAATTCAAAAATCGAATCCAATTTCTGTATTGTTACATGTTTAATTTCTATTGTATTACATAAGAAGTTTTTTTTGCTTTGAAATAAAATAAGTGAATTAATTTTCATTGAATTGTTTTTTCTCAGGCAATCTGGCAGACTTGGAAGAAATAGCGCCAGCATCGGGTCGACTTTCTTGTCAGTATTTGTTCCAGCAGGCCATTCAAGTCTCTCGTAGGGTGTACAACAATTGCCACGTTTATCCGTACACATACCAAGGCGGGTATTACTACCGCAATCGGCTCTACAAGGAAGCCTTAGACAGCTGGGCCAATGCAGCTGACGTCGTAAGAAAGTAAATTTAGAATTCCGTGCAATCTTCACCTAAAACAAGAGTCGTTCATTGACATTCTATCATCGCAGCTACAATTACTCGCGAGAGGATGAAGAGATCTACAAGGAATTTTTGGAAATCGCCAATGAACTTATTCCACACATCATGAAAGTGGAAGGATCAGGCCATAATGCGCGAAGTATCTTAAAAGACCCACAATGCTTTGCGCATTTGCTCAGATTCTACGATGGAATCTGCCAATGGGAAGAAGGCAGTTCTACACCCGTTTTGCACATAGGATGGGCCAAGCCGTTAGTCAACACCATCTCCAAATTTGACGCAGACGTGCGCGCGCAAGTCCATATAATCGAAGAACAAGAAGCAGGTACAACTTTTTCCTAAGTTGGCAAACATTTTATTTCTTTTTAGTCAAACCACAAAATAGGGCCCTTTTACCATTTTTAAGTACAAATTCTTAGCGAAATAAGAAGACAAGAAGCAAAAAATCAGTTTCGAATTTCTAAATCGTTTTTAGAAATCGAAATCGAATGAAATTGAATTCGAAACTTTTCCAGTCTAACTCGTAACTCGTTTCTGATTTAAAAAGTTAGAAAATGAAAATCAACCTAAAGTATAAAAAAAGTTATCCGTCTTTACTTTTAGGATCGTATTTCTCATTTTCGCTTTCTGATTTGTGTAACGTCCTAGCCTTTTTGCTTTTAGAATAGGTGTTATTTTTCTTTTTTTTTTCTTTATTTATTTGTATAAACATGGTTGGCGTTAAAAAAGTGTCCGAACCAAGTCATAAGAGCGGAAACAGGTCCTTTGTGGATGAAGAGTTGCTTTTGGATACCAACAGCAACGTTCTGGAGAGTCATATCAAATCGCCGTGTAAATCAGCGTTGCGAGACTATTTTGCCCGCATTGAGGACAAAGTGGACACTCGACCATCTTCCGTAAGCAATGCCACACTCGCGGCGCTCACGGAATTATGCGGGCAAACGGTCCTCAACGCCAGTTACTTTATGGGTGGGAAGTTGGCCAGCGAGAACGAGAGCAGTGGCGGTGTTTTGGCTTTGGCGGAAGATTTATGTGATATTGAGAAATCACCTAAAACAGTCGAGTCTGACTTTGTAGGACCCAGTGCGGCCGGAAATCCAACTTTGGTTCTGCACAAAACGGAGGCTCCGCCCACCAGACCTTCTAGCGAATCTAAAGATGCGCCAGAACCAAATTCCGAAGAGTCTCCGACCACTTTCCCAGCTCATTCTGAAGGCGGACAGAAAGAAGGGCCAAAGTTAGTATTGAATAGTCAAAAAATGCGTGGCCTTAAGGATTTATTGCTTTCGGAGAAACTTAACACACATGCCATATCGCTCCAGTTGACTGCGCAGTCGCAAGTGCAGTTAGGAAGAAAGGGGCGCGGCGGAGGGGAAGATGGATCGGTAGCCACGCCTCCCCCGAAGGACGAAAAGCATGTCGGCGCATCCCGTCCTAAACGGAGTCGTCGGGAATAGCTTTTTTGCCTCGTTTAATAATATCCTCCAAGAATCGTAATATCAATTACGATTATGTATTTCCAACTTTTAATTTTTGTCAATTTATAGTTCATTTTTTAACGCATTGCCTCATCATTGGTAGCTGGTTCTATTACTTTTTCTCCCTTTATTCATTTTTTACTTATTTTTTTGTTTTATATGTGTTTCTTAGTTTTGTATTGTTATGTTTTTATTTAAAATTATTGTGTGCTTTTAATTTTTTATTATAGTGCTTTTCTTGCTTTTTACTTTTTTTAATTGTTTCTATTTATTTAATTAGCCTTTTTTATTACTTATATATTTCCCCTAATTTTTAAGATGTTTTTGCCCATCACAAGTCTGATAAGGTGTTATACAGGGTACGCAGGATTGTCACTTTTATTTAAGGCAGGGTTTCGAGAAATTGTGTAGGCAAAAGTGAATAGTGTTTGATCGGTTGTGAAAAAGTTTGCCTTATTGTCATTGAATCGAGTGAGTCTTGTGTTGCATGATAGCAAAATGGTATGAACCTCGTAATTTAGAAGAGTTCGTCAACTTATTTTTACTAGAAAAAATAATTAAAAAAGAAACAAAAGCGATAGGATAACCAGTGATTTTTTCTTGATATTTTAAAAACTTTGAATGCTTTATGAATGCCGTAAATCTCAAGGATGATGTGATAGTATACTAGCGCAGAGGGCCGTACCTAGGGGGGTAGCATGTGGATATCGTTACGGAGAAAAAAAAAACTTCGGGGGGATTGTTTAAACCCCCTAACCCCCCTGAGTACGGCCCTTCTAGCGCATGTGGCGGGAAGAATGTGAACTTTTCTTAAAGTAGTAGTTAACCAAACTTTCCCCTTCTAAATAGTGTAAGGTGACGAATTGGTTTGATATTTACACGATTGTACTTGGTAGGCACTTTAAAGCGAAACCGCATTCCGCCATGACGTACCTGCCTACACTTGTTAGCACCTTTGGTAGATGTATTTCGTATCTTGTATTTAATCTCCCGTGTACTGACGAATACAGTTTGCATTTAACAACTTTTCCTTTAATTCATCCTTATTTTTTATTTTGTCTGTTTGTTTTTTAACCATGTTTACCCATGTTTTAGCCGTTTACCTAGCTCGGTATAGGCGGTTAGCATGGGGAACATGTGGCACTGCCGAACAACTTTTTGAGAAAACCAGTAAATATCACGAAAAAATTATTTGACAGTAATCTTGAGTTTGCTAACAGGTAATGCATAACTAATGCAAAAAAAAATTCAATGAGTATAGTAAATTAGCAATATGCAAATGAATTTTGCAACAATGAGAAGTACGTGGCCTAAAAGCCTGTACTTCGTTTGTGCACTATAGCTGCTAATAAAAGGAAACTTTTGTTTTAAATTGCTTTCAAATTTGACATTGAAAAAACTACCTAGGACCTCTTACGGTGAATTCCTTATACTCCAGGTGTTCAAATTTTCATTACACAAATAATCTTTTCACTTTGAATAATGTATTTTGCAAAAACCCAAAGAAACTTCAGTTGTTGTGTTACAATTCTTAAAGCGTTAAATCTAGCTATTTGTCGTAGTACATCCGAAGTAGAACACGCACAAAAAAGACTCAATTCAATCCAAATGTAATTTATTTTCCGGTAAAGATACACTTCACCGTTTTCCTTTACCCCTTTTGAGCTTGGCAAAGCTTTTAACTGTATTAGCGGTCCGCTTGCCTTTCTTGTCTTTATGTGTCATCGAACGGTCTCGTTTAACTTCCCATTTCAATTGCTTGGCATCTATTCAAAAGAAAAGTAACATATTTAAGTACAAAATTTAGAAGTTTATTGAAGAAAGCAGCAAGACTTACGTGCGCGATCTGGATTAGACAAAGCTTGGGATCCGCCAACATTCCACCCAGATGCAACATCATCTTCTAACAATTCCGCGAATTCTTCGGCGTCCGCAAAATCAGTTACCGTAGACGCCAGTATTGCTTTCCTGTTCTTTTTTGCCTGTAAATTTTAAAAGAACAGATACAATTAGGTTCTATTAATCTTAAGTTTCTTTTCAAATATTGTAGGCAAAAAAGATTCTAACATTTTTTTTTAGATTAACTCTCTTAATTAACATCCTAATTTACTTCTAATGATTCTTATCATTTACTCTTTTTTATTTCATTTTTTAAAAATTCTTTTCTAAATTTATGTTCTAACGTATTAAACTTTACTTACTTTATTCTAACAGTATGTAAGTTAAATTTAAAACTAAATTAGTTTAATTAAAGGTCTTCTGAAAAAAAAAAAGAAAACTTACCTTAGGACCATCTTCCATGGCCCAATCCAAATCATCATCCTCAAAACTTCGCTTTCTTCCAGCTCTTTTGACTAAGCTTTCTCCTTCTTCTCCGTCTGAAAATCCTGCATTTTCTTCATCAAATCCTTGCTCATCTCCGTCATCGTCCACAGTCACACCTTCAGCTTCTTTTAGCATATCGTCGTACTCATCAAATGCACCATCCAAGTCAGAATCCGCTTCCAAATCTTGCAAGTCGTCCTCATCTTCATCTTCTTTGTTTTTCGATGTGGAAGATTTCCCAGACGGCGCAGTTACATGACTGGCAAAATCTAAATCGAACTCTTCTTTAGCGTCTGTCTGCAGGTACTCATCGAATTCGTCGCTGGCCACTGAAGAAACATCGTCATCTTCCTCGTCATTGTCTCCTTTCAGCAGTCTAGGCTTGAGTGCGACTTGCTTAAAATAGCGGTGAAAGAAGACTTCATCGGGAGGAACTCGTTCTTCGGGTTGTTGCATGTAATCTATGCTGCTCATGGCCAGTGTTTTCATCCCAATGGGCTTGTACAGATTCCTTCTTCCCAAAACTCTCCTACTCAAACAAACTTTCTTAGCAAAATATGACAAGCAAAACTAAAACTATCAATTACGCAATTAAAAAATGAAGATTTTTGCTTTTAAAAAAGAAACAAGTAGCAAAGAGAGGGGGAAGAATTACCTATGAGCTATGGGTGGCTGCGCACTCTCCATGTGAGCAACTTGTTTAGGATTCCGGAAGACAAATCGGTCCAAGAACTTTACCAATGTGAAATCCTGCAGAGGATCCCCTTGGTAGATAATATTCTGTCCTTTCATTAACGTTTGTGCAAACAGAGCCACACTAGGATGGAAATGAGATGACAATGGCAATGCTTCAAAACGGGGTTCTGCTTCTGCTCTGGCGTATAAAGGATTCCTGGCCTTCAAATTGAAAAAAAAAAAAGAAGAATATCTTGGGGAGGTTTCTTAGTAAACAAAAGTTTAAATACGTTACCATTGCATCGTAAGTTTGCATTTTCTGTGCAACTTTGCCTTGATTGTCAGTTAAATTAGCTCGATGAACCCAAGACGAAGGCGTTTGTTTCGAATCTCTCGCAATTTTCTTCACTTCAGTTCCATCCTTAGAAAAATAAGAATATGTTAATTGCTCAAGATTGCGCTACTAATTTTACTTCGTCAAGAGGAACGTCCTCGTAATGTTCTTCTTCGTCACTGTCCACCGTCAAAGCAGCAGATGAAGCGGATTGCTGGATTAAATCAAATTGTTTCTTTAATTCAGGTCGCACCTTATGCAATTCTGAGACGAGAAACAAGATTCCACAGGCCAAAGGCGGAGGCAATGTTGTACATATCTAAATCACCGCCAAATTAAAGAGTCTTCCAATGCCAAATATTGAAACTAATTTTAAAGTACTTTTTTAATTTATTGTCAGATTTTCCCCCCCAAACTTTTGTCCTTATTTTCCCTTGAAAAGCGGTGCACAAAAGCAAGAAGCCTTCACTTAATCAAGCAATAAAAATAATCTAACATTTTAAATACTGTACTAACATTTTAACAAATTTTGATTTTTCTTAAAGATGAAGCGTACAATGAAAAAAAAAATTAATTGTACCTGTAAAAGGCGTTTGACAAAAGCAGGTAGCCTTTGGGTAGCCTCTTCCCTTTTCAACGCTCTGAAAAGCAAGTTGAGGAACATGGATTGGCGCGTAGTATGGGCCAATTCAGGGTCGAGCAATTTTCGGTAAAGTACAGAGTAAAATCGGTCCGGTGAAATGCCCAATCCTTCTCCTGCTCCCTCTGCCGTGCTTAGCACTTGATCCAGCAAAGCCAGCGCTTGGATTCCGATCCCAAAATGGGCCAAATGAACCAATTTGAACAATGTGTCTCCGTGTGAGCTCAAAGGATTGTCAGCAGACGACCAGATAGGCTTTGCATAAGGAAAAGCTCGTTTGACTCCACTTAACAGGACTGACATCATTTTTGAGTCAATTTCGCCCTGGAAAAAACAAGTCAGAGTTAATTCAACTTAATCCATTTTAATCCAAATGTAACTCCCAAAAAAGCAAATTCCAACTATTTCACAATTTAGCTACAGGATTCCTAACTTAGTAACAAAACAGATTAATTAGAAATTGACTGCATTGGTTAATTTGCATTCATATTGATTGTTAACTCTAAAAATGATGAAAGAACGTGTTCACCTGATTAAACCTTCGTTACAAGGCTTTAAAACAGTTTACCTTTTTAACACAGGCTTTAAAGAAGGAGAAGTAAATGCCGATTAGTTTCGCGGCCAATTTGGCGTCATCGTCACTCAACAGAATTTGAGATAGAAAGCAAAGGCCATAGTACTGTGCCTTCGGATTCACGTTGGTGCGGTATAATAATCGTTCGATTTCGTCTGCTAAAATTCCTTTCATGTTTGGATGCTTCTGAAGTATTCTTTCCATTTCAGCCACTGCTCTGGTAGCCACCGTTCTTTGAGGATCACCAACTTTGTTCACCAACATGGGTAAAAGCACCTATACGGAAATCAATTAATTCGATTGATTGAAAATTCAGTTTATCTCGCAAATAAAGCCAACTACAGCTATGCTGTTTGTTTTTTAAATTACGTGTTCTTGCTCTGGTGAGGCAGCTAGTAATTCAGCACTTGTGCTAATCGCTTTTTTCCTCGTTTCATCCACCGAATCCTTTAGTGCCAATTCCAAAGCTGGAATGATATGTTCAGCGTAATATTGCTTCAGACTGGCTTCGAAGGTCCATAAAGCCAATAGAGCATCTTTTTGGCGTTGGTTTAGCTGCGTGTCATCATAGTTGAGTAACTGGAGTGGCTGTTGCGCTAAGGTGCGCAACTTGGCGTTCGGATTGAGTAAACTAGCACTCAACAATTGACGCAATGTGTCTAAGTAAGAAGAAAAGATCTTGAATAAGTTAATTTACGGAATTTCTGAGACTTTTTTTTACCCATTGCCATGAGACATTCTCGCCGCCCTTTCACATCTAATAAGCCTAACAAGTACTTAATGGACTGTAAACCGTGCACAGCAGATTCCTGGATGGCGATGGTGTGTGCTGCGATCTTGTCAGCTAAAGTGCCACTTTTCATGACGGTCTGCAACCAACGAGCCTCTGAACGATCGCTTTGAGCATCTCGAACGGCCTGAAAACGTTTAGCATCTTCTTGGAGAAGGGTAACGCCCCTCATTTCCCAATTCTGCACTTGGCTAACGTCAATCTTCGAGTCTTTGATATCTAATCCTTCCAAATTCGTCTACAAGAATTAAAGATTGCATTGGTTTTAAACTTAAGATGCTTTAAAACGTCTTTGAATTCGCGTTATGCAAAAGGGTATGAGATTTACCTCAATTTCAAACCATCTAACACCTGGTTGAAGTAACAAATTGTGAGATTTTGCAGGTTTTGCAAGTGGTGGCTCATCTTCCTCTTGGGAAATCGCTTTAGAACGGGCAAGCTCCTCTGCATCGAAGATTATTCTCTTGTTAATTGGTTTTTCAACAGCGATAGACTCTTTGAAAGGAGTTGGCTTCTTTGGGAAAGATTTGGGAGCAGATTTAAAGGTTGGTAAAACCTTCTCGGTGTTTTTAGGAGTAGGAATCTTGACTACTGGAGGTTTTTTCACAGTTTCTATGTCATGTTTTGGTACCTCCTTCTTAGCTTTTTTCTAAGCCAATATAATCAAGATTAAAAGAGAAGCAAGAAGCCAAGGTATAAATAATATCTTGATAATAACTTACCGGTTTGGGCTGTGTTTTCTTGGATTTCTTTCCGGATTTTTTTTCTAGACTTCGACCAAGATCCTCAATGCCAAGCTTGCTTATAAACGAACGTAACTGGAAGTTTATAAACAGAATTAGTGAACATCATCATATAAAAGAGTATTAGTAAAATTTTTAAATGCACTACATACGCATCAAACTTAAACTTAAATTCAACCGAGTTTTTCACCTCATTGGTCTCCTTTTCGCCGAAAACTTCTGCATCACATTCACGGCCAACTGCCTCCATTATGGACTGATCAATGTTACTGCTACTTTAGT
Source organism: Lepidurus couesii (assembly GCA_022832235.1). Taxonomy (NCBI): domain Eukaryota; kingdom Metazoa; phylum Arthropoda; class Branchiopoda; order Notostraca; family Triopsidae; genus Lepidurus; species Lepidurus couesii. The sequence goes on from JAGJRP010001060.1 coordinate 18,160, forward strand.
TAAGTTTATTCGGAGTTGAAAATTAGCAACACACGTGGTTTTGATTCTTTACCAGTGTTCCGGAACTTCTTTTCTTCCGGAACGTCGTTCTCTATCGTTCTTTGGTCAACTTCTGTCGCTCCGTTCCGTTCTATTTTGGCAAAATTTTCAAAAGAACTAGTTCTGAACGGCCGTTCCGTCTCACCTTAAAGATCCGTTCCGTTCCAGATCAGTTCCGCTCAAAGATCCGATAATTTTATGGAAAACAATTTTAAAAATCTAAAAAGTTTCTAAGCGTGGCGTCTAGGCGGCCCAAACACTAGATTGCCTAGCCACTACATGGAGCGGTAGGGGAACGGTAATTTTCCTGAAAAAACCGTTCCGTTCCATGCCATTTTCGGTGCAACGCCGTTCCGTTCCCGTTCCGCCCAAAAGAGCGGAGCAGAGCGGAACGGAACGGAGCTTTTCGGGAAGTTCCAGAACACTGTTCTTTACAAAAAATTGTGCTGAGTTAAAAAGTGAACGGTGAAAAAGCCGTTCTATCAAAAATCATAAAAAGGCGATTCACTTTAAGAATTCGCAGATGTATTAATTTGCTAAAACAAGCACCAACATGAACCTATTTCAAACATTATAATAAAACGTAATACATGTACGTTCATCTAAACATTTTGTAAAAGTATTATTTTAGCCAATTTTATTTTAGAATTTCCTGAAAGCGAACCACGAAAAATTTAACCCATTCGCAGGTCCAGTTTTATCTTCTTTTTCCATGGTAACAGCTTCTTTGCTTATACATAAGCCGCGCGCATATAAGAAATAAACAAGAGGCCAGCGCGTTCATTGGCTACACTGAGTGCCAGCAAGTGTAACCAGTTCAACGGAAGAGTGAACGGATCAGTTCACAATAAAACGCACCCTATGTGCAATTTTACCCGTTACATTACAATACCCACAGCACGCCATATACCGTTAGCGGCCACATCGGTAAGCTTTTGGTAAATCCGATCCTCCGAAAAGGCGTCATTTAGTAGCTTCTCAAGAAATAACAAACGTGAAAATGGCCACGTTGGTGACTCGTTTCACGCAGTTAAAAGTGCTATGGGGAAGCTGCAGTCAAGTACAAACTACCAGAAATTTTCATGCTAGTATCCCTTGTTCTGGTAAACGCAATTTCCGCAAGTTTCCCACATTTAACAAACGAGGAACAAGGATTCACAAGCAACAACAGGCTACCAATCCTCATCCGGACGTCCCTGTTTATAGTAAAAACAAAACAAAACAATCTTCTTTTAAACTCGTTCGTCATCTTTAATAATTTCTTTCTTCGTCTCTAATAGCGTACGGCACCCGCCCCACTGGTTATGCTGTGGATGGGAAGTATACTGAAGTCCCAGAAATGATTCCAGAGCTCGTTGTCCCCAATTTGGAAGGTTTCAAGGTATAAATTAACTTCGTAAAGCTCTTTCACAGCGGAAGTATGTATATTACCATAACGAAGCTATTCTAATTCCTTTCTCTTTGTAAAAAAAAAAGTTAAAACCTTACGTTTCCTACCGAACGCCTGACCGCAAGCAAGACGCTTTCTCTGCTGAGGATCTTTTTGGCGCCGTTTATGCTCCTAAGATCATGGAAGACTTGAAAAATGGACTGTTAAACGCAGAGGGCGATCCTTTAAAGCCCAGTTCTCATGAAAGTTTAGACGCAAAAACAGCTGCGGCAAAGTTCGTCAAACTTAGTGTTGACGTCGTCTAATAATTCATCCTTCATTGTCTCCAAAGTTCTTTTTACAATCACGTTGAGCGCTTGGGAAGATAGAATACATGTAGATATGATATATAATATAACTTCTTGCATTCGTTCCAACAATATTGGCCAACAATTAAGTGTATATGATTTGTTAGGGGTTGGCTCAAAATACCGTTCCTTCGTAGTAATCTGACTAGAAATCCTGTCCCGCGGACACTACATCATCCATAGAAACATCGAAGAAACTGCATTTCCTTAAGTGCAGGGCGTTTTTTTTCTTTTTGCTCTGAGAACTTCTCCACAATGTTCAAACTCTCCGTAACTGAGATCACTTCCCCTCGAAACGGATCTTTTCCCCTTTTTATTGCTAGGTGGCTTGTATAATGTAAAACTTCCCTTATTTCATTTTTTTTTAAGAGTCTGGCTCTAATCCATCTTCGGGTTTACATTGAGCTAAGCGGCAAGCAGCAAAAGATCCCGCTAAGTAGGACCATTCCTGAAAAATAATTGATTTAAATTCAGACCTAGTTTAATATTCACCGAAAGTTTTGAAATCTTTTACCATTTCTTCGCATCGAGCAGGGTTTTCATCTAGAATAGACTGCGAAGGACTTTCTGGGCTGGAATCTTCCGCGATAGGCTGAAAAGTCCTCGTAGTAGTGGTATTGCTGCCTGGTTCGCTGGCAATCGGAGCAGATGGTACTATCGGTTGCTGCTGAGCGAGTTTGTACGACACTTGGCGTACCATTGGTCGTCTAGCTTCCCTTTGGAAGGTACCAATTGATCGCTTGGTAGTCCATACGCTGGATTCCGCTAAACTCGCCCGCTGCAGTCTGCTAAATAAAGTTAAAATACAAGAGAAAAGGGTATAAGGATGTATGCTTTCACGTTTGTTTCTCAAGTAAGTGGTGTTTTAGAAGTAGGCCTGAAAGCTTCTGTGTTTTATTTTTTAGATCTATATGAGAAAGCTGGAAAGTTTCGAACATGGGGTCGCTTTAGCTTTTTGAAATTTTGCTTATGCTTTCAAATCATTTTTTCGGTAATTTTTGGTGAAAATAAATCTTCTGGTGTTTTAAAAGTTAAAAGTTAAATCGTGAAAATAGGGATATAAACCTATATACTAGGACTGTTTGTGTCACAAGTGAAAGCCTTTGCTATGTTAAAACTACGTTTGAATCAACGACATAAAGATACGGATAAAAGGGAATGATTCGGTATAGCTTTACTTCGCAAAGGATTTTTTTTTTACCTGTAGCCTTTCTGTACAGCGCCTTCTGCGGCGTAATCTCGATCTTCTTGCTCCAGGCTATGGGTACCACTTGGAGTGCGAGAGCGGGACCGGTAACCAGATCCTCGGCTCCGTATTTCCAGGCGGTTAGGATATGGTGAAACAGCTTCTTCTCGCCGTAAACGCGGCTGCATGGTACTAGCCGTGTTTTGAGCCATAAGGCCATCCGATGCACGTCTGCCCTCGTGGAAATGAGCCGGTAAGGCTAAAAGCCCGGGTCCGCCAGGTCCTGGATTGCTACCAGCCGTACCACTCGTACTAGTGGATTGCCTTGGCGTGGATTGCCGAGGTAAAGTTCGATTAAAATCGCTGCTCACAAACGCGGAACCGCTGCTTGTACTTCCTGTAGAAAGTACGGTATTCATTACAAAATGTTATTAAGTTAGACGTAATCTAATACTAAATTCAATAATAATATTTATAATATTGTCATAAAATAAACCTAGCAATCGAAAAAAAATCACGCCAATAATTCATACTATATAAAAGAACGCTTTAAAAATGCTGGTAATTAAAATAGTACAAGAACCTAAGAAAAGTCCGCAAAAATTGAAATGCACATATCAGACCAAAAACGCAATAACAATAATACTTAATAATTAAAGTAAGAAAAACTGTAAAATCTACTCCAAGATCGAGTGAAAGAAAAGAAAGTATTCCTACCTAAGGGAGAATCGGTGGGTGCCAGGCCCCAGGCTTGATTTGAATCGTCTTGCTCAGCGTCTCCTTCCACTTCCACCCCTTCATCCAGCGATTCAGTCGTCCTGGGTATTGGCATATGATGTGCAGGTCCGGAAAATGCATAGGTAGGCAGTCCAGTTCCAATTTGTGATCGCGCCAAGGGAGATAAAGGTTCTGCAGGGGGCGGCGAGAGCATTGAGCCGGCCAAGGATCCTCTTTCAGAATCGACGCTATCTCCACAGGCCGAATCCCGAAACGGTGGACTGTGAGCCCAAGCTGGTCGCGATCGCGTCACTCCTGCGTGCGATAAACCACCCAAACTTTCTTCTTTCGACAACGGATCCGATAACGCCACGGAAGAACGCCGGCATTTCACCAGGGGCTCCACTTCGCGCTCCAAAGCGATGGGTATGCTCGGCCGGTGTTGCTTCAATCGCTCCAGCAACAGAAAATAGATTGCCGAATGGTGATCATAACTTTGCCGTTGTAAAGACTAAATATAAAGGAGACAAACGAAATCGAATTCTTCTGTTATCATGCATCAGTAAAAAAAAA
>JAGJRP010001061.1:0-22402 GCA_022832235.1 Lepidurus couesii
TCCAACCCCTTTCTGTCGGTGAAGCTATGGAAGTTAGCTGAAACCCCTGAAAGTCTATTGTTGACCTTTCCCTTCCTTGCGCCTTGCTTGTGCAGCTCTTTTGCTCTTATGCGCTAAGTGGGAATAGGCCCTAACTCGACACCGGTGTTTTAGGTTAGCAGTAGGAACACAGCTATAAACCGGAGCGGAACCTTAATTTATGCTTCCTTAGTTTTCAATGTTGAGTAACTGCGACTCCAGTCCGTAGCAGATCTGACGCATCAGACCTGATCCAAGTCGGCCATTAGTTTCATTGTTGACCCCAAAGTTCTGCGCTATTCCACTTTTTTACCCCTTAAAAACTGTGTTAGCTATTTTGTTCACCAACGACACAGGCGATGAGTATCTATCATGCTCTTCTGATCGGTGTTAGCTTCTTTTGCTAAAATCTCTTCTAGTTTTTACGCTAGTGTTTTTGTATTTTCCTTGCTATCCGTGCCAAAAGATGCTTCTAAAGAGGCGCGGAGCCTATTAACACTGTTTATATTTTTCATTGTTGGGGTAAGTTCAAGGCAAGCCGGAGAACTGTCCATATAAATCTAATCAGTATATCTGTATATGGGCCTGTACGGTAACACAAGACTTGAGTATGTATAATCTCAAGTTCTACGCGATAACTCTTCCTGTGTTACATGCTGTGCGTTGTAGAGATCACTCAGGCGTAAGCAAAAGTACAGTACGTATACCTGGGTTGGTCAGTTGAGAACAAATGTGGCGATGTCCGGCCCAGGAAGAGATTAAATGTTATTGACTACTCAAGTGTCATGGGATAGGAGTGGCTATGGAAGCTCACAGCCGCGTGAAGGGACGGTAAATCCCTAAACGCACGACGGATGTATGAATTTAGTAGCTCGCGGATCTTATGCGTAGGTTGCTGTAAGTACAATAGGGGGAGCAGTAGTTATGCAGGCACTTCGCGAAGCTCGGGTTACGACAACTATAAGCGGATGCGTAGGTGCGCTGTAGCAAAGGAGCTGGTGAAGGGGGTTCCTAGGTGCGGGTTTTTAACGGTTGGGGAGGATATTTGTTGATGGGTGAAAGAATGCGGTCTTTGTGTTAATGAAGGTCCTGGCTGTTTTGTGAGTAGAAGCTGTTTTGAGTAGAAGCTTATAGTCTTATGGGAGATGTGCATGATAGCGTGACCAGGGAAACCACTCGTTACCCAGATTTCATCCACAACCGCATGCTCATCATCCAAAGCCTTTCTACCAAAAATCACATCTTTTCTCATGTTTTTACGCAACCCATGAGAGTTGGGATTGACTTGGAAAGATCGATGGGAAGAAACATTCCTATTTTCTTAACGCCCATAGTAAATCACCAAGCGAGGTGAAATTTGTCTCTGCAGAGAATGCGAAATCTGAGGATGGTTTACGTGTAACTTGAGTTTCTTGAGTAACCAGTGGAATGCTGTCCATGGTCTTTGAAGGGGGTTTGAAAGGTACTATGGTTGCGAAATGGCGATGGTAGCGTCAAACATCCTCAGCAATGTTATGACGATGCCCATTTTCCCCAGCGAAACCAGGCACTCCTTTTGGGAATCCAGTAGATGATTGTCCCGTTGCGCGTGAAACTTCGGAAATCGTGCTATTCTGTTCTTTCCCATGCCAAACCCATGCTTATGGGAAAGGTGAAAAATTCGGCAGTTGACTTTCAGAATGAGATTTTTTTAAAAGCACAACTTTCATGCGAAGGCTTCCCGAAGTCAAGTATCTTTTTTTTTATTTTCAAAAAAGTAAAAGTGTAATACTGCCCTTGGGCGTTTAAGTTTGTGTAACCTGTCAGGGGAGGCGTAGAATACTAAATGGGGATTTTTTTTAACTACGCCGGCCTTGTAATCTCTAAACGATATATTGCGAACTAAATCGCGGTACAACGTTCAAGCGGATTTAGGACCATACCCTTCACAGGAGTCACGTTTGATTATACACGCGTGAGGCACTTGCCCTTGGCCAGCAACCTTGATGAGCAGGATACATTTTGCTTAAATTGCAAATCCCGACTTAACAAATGTGCCGGACAAGAGATCTCTTACATGTTTAGAATGGTTGCAGGTGAGCGTACATGAACCATGTACACGATAAGGTCGTGATGAAATCTCGTCTTGGAGTTCAAGTCAACCATGCTCTCGTGCCTCCCGGGGTTAGCGTGTCAGTCGGATTCCAAAATAACCGTTCGAACCCAAATTCTGAGAGCAGTGGTATCAGACTGAGAGGACTGAGAGTCATCCGGTATCTGTTACGACTTTGCCTCTCGAAGCGCGGCCTTCAGAAGAAAGTAAGGGATGCGCTGAAACAACCCACCTACTCTACGCGAAGGTGCATCTTGGAAGTCATCCCTCCCTTGAGGATAGAAAAGGAAAGCTATATAAGAGGTACTAGGACTACAGTAATGCACATGTGCCATTTGCCGTTCGAGTTCGTCGATGGTAGCTTCTCTCACCGAATTTAACCAGTGATTCACGTTGAAGATGATACTTTTGCTTTCAAAGGTAAGATATGGAAGTTACATTTTTTATTATTTGTTAACAATTGGTTTAGTATTGGGTGCGATACTACTTAGAATCGTTGAATGATCCTCGCAATCGTTTACTACTCGATCACCCACTGTTTGGACGGTAAAGTGTCACCACGGTGTTTGTTGGTTGGTGGTAACAAAATCTGCGACCAAGTCGAGTTGTAAACTGTGTTAGGTGGTGTATTTCATTCTTATTCTTTTTACGTTAATTGAACCGCAATTATCGACATTGCCTTTGTTTTTTGTTACTTCAAAAGTATATAGAGTTTAAAAGGGAACTTTGAAAAGTGAAAGGGAACTTGCTTCATGCGGGGGACAATGGTGCCCATACCTTGCTTATAGGGATGGTAAACGATGATGGTGAGGTGCCACGCTCTATGGAGGTAAATGATGGCGCATCTTACAAGAAGCCTTGCTGAAGGGCATGGGAAGTGATGGGAGCCCATCTTCAGCCCCTTTTGAGTTTTGGGGCCCGGGAATCTGCTGTGTAGTAAAGCTTTTTTTTATGCGCTTAGAAAGTCCTTGACGTGATGTCCCCATTCCCGTACGATGCGCCGTTGTTTATAAATGACCATAAAGGGGAAAACCGGTATGGTACAGGTAGCAGAGACAAGCCCATCTCTAGCTTAAGGCGAAGTAGCGGTACTCTTTCACTTTCACTTCAGGAAAGCTGGTGGGGAAATGTTTATTTATAGAAAAGTCTCTAGGGAATGTATAAGTTAAAGGTGCATCCGAATACTCGAGGCTGGTTCCGACCCATTCATTTCTTCGAAACATGCGTTCAAAAATTGCGTTTATCCGGTGTCTTTTATAGCCATAGTTTGACCCTTTTGACCTTGTAAACTATTTTAGGTAGGCGCCTTGCTGTTCCTTGTCAGCGCTGTCGCCAGCCTTCCCCTCACGAGCGAAGAGTACGACATCGAGGAGTATGTCATTGAAATCGAAGAAGATTACCCGGATTCTCCCGCCGAACTCAAGACTAATAGTCAGCCCGCCCATAGAAGACGAGGAACGGCGCAGTATTCGGGGACAGTGAACGACCCACAGATCGGTCATCGCTTCGATACCAGAGTTTCTACCCTGTCACCTGATGCTTCCATTTGGGGTCCGGCTTCCATCGACAGCTCTGTGATCCAGCAAGCTATCGAAGAGGACAATGAAATCGGACTATCGTGGGATGAAATCTCGGCACTGCAAAACGAGTTCGGCCGCAGGCTTTCTCCAGGAAGAGCGCATGTTCCTTTATTGAGGTCGAGTTATCGCTCGGTAGAGAAACCTGCGAAATCCAAACCGCAAGTTTCAAACTTTCATCTTCCTACTACGACTACGACAATCGCCACAACAGCTCAGCGCGATGTTGCAGATTCCGCGATCGTTTCCAGAACCGCGGCTAATCGTTTCCATGTCTCACGTCCAGAGTCACTATCCTTGAATCACTTGCAGTCTTCCGTACATACCACGACGACAACGACGACGACTGAGAGTCCTTCTACTTCCGCTCAACGCCTTGAAGAGTTCGCAAATCGTAATGATGGATTTCACTTCGTAGCGGAAGCGCCGCACCTTCCTGAAGTGTTTCCGTTAGACCAACTCACCACGTCAAGCAACAATGCCCCCGAACAGGAATTGCATGTCCAATCTCAGACAAGCTGGGCACCGGCGGAGCAACCAACAACTCCAGCCGTAATCTTTAACAACTGGTCTTTTGAAACCACGATTCGCAACGAGTTTGCTTCTGAAACTACTCATGCTTCAGAACATCATGGGCTAAGATTATCATCCACAACTCAACCCCCGGTTGAGACAACCACTCCGCTCTTTGTCTCTTCACCGGAGCCAGTAGTTTCGACTACGGTTTCCATTGCAACGGCCTCTGCACGTCGAGGTATCAGGTTGTTTTCAACAACTACTCCAGCAGCAGATGCTGGAACCGATGCGGCTGCACCGCCCAATTCCCTTCCACTTGAGGGGGCGAAACCCAAGAGACCTAACTTCGTTGTCCGAAAAAGGATTAGGACGACGACAGAACCAACAACCACTGACGCTTTTGCTCTAGCTTCTCAACCGGCTGTGGCAGAGTCTGGCAACATCGACTTCCTGGAATTACCCCAGGCAAACACGTTTCGCCAAAATAACAACCGTGGGCGGTTGACATTTAAGCAAAGCATTGCTTCCACCGAGGCAAGCGTTCAAGCAATTCAAGAGCTGAAGGTCACTGAGCCTACTACCGATAAACCCGAACCGACTACCAATGCCCCTTTCATAGCAACAACAAACTCGCCATTTGTGTTTCCCTTTAAGGTACCCGCTGGAGCTCAGCGCGTGTTCCTTGCTACGAATGATCTTCCGGCAGTTTCGCTATCTTCTACAGTGGCCACTGAGGAAGCCCCAGTTACAGAGCCAATTTATTCGTCCACGTCACCAGCGGCGGTGTCAACAGAAGCACCAGAAGCTACAAGTGAAGTACCCACTACTAGAAGAAATCCTTTCATTGCTCGCAACCGAGTCCGCATTACTACCACTACTACTACGCCTATCCCCACTACAAGCAGTCCTGACTCGATCCCTAACCAGCCAGAGGTACCCATCACAACTAGAAGTCCTCTTCCCGGTCGTAGAGTAAACGGAATTCGTCCAGTAACTACCACACTTTCTCCTGCGACCTCCGCCGGATCTGCTAGACCTCAACCTACGGTACGTTTTATTAGGGGTCGAAGACTCAATACCACACAAGTACAGGGCTCCACCACACCAAGCCGAGTCGATTTGCCAATCCAGAGTACCGAACTATCTTCTATCCCTGTGACGGAAGTTGTCCCTACGACGTTCAAGCCCAATTTTCCGATTGCTGGTTTCAGTGCTCTTCCCATTACCACAAGCCATATTCCTGACGTAGCTGTTGAAGTGACTTCAACCGAAGGTACGGTTGCCGAGGAAGTTGTTGGCACCGTGATCGACAGTGCGACTGGAGTATTTGGACAGAGAAGGCGTACGGTATCTAAAGTAGGACGAAGTTAACTAAATCGGTGACAATTTTTTTAATGGTTTTGTACAGTAAACCTGCCAATACTATGTTTGTGTTTCGACTGTAATATAATGGAATTGTTCCGGGTATAAGCTATCCTTATATCTAGCCACGAGTTTCCAAACTTAAAAAAAAATCAAGCTTTCAAAAATTCAAACTTTTTTGAAAAATTTATGTTTATTCAATGGAAGCAAAATAGCTGTACAATTAACAATTTATGCTGGTTGCGATGGTCGAGTCAATCCTTTCTTAACAATCAGCCTTCACGAGTTGGGGAGCGGGGATTGTCAGAACTGAAGGTTGGTAGGCTGCGTACTGGGCAATGGGAGTAAGTACGGGGGTAGCTACGGGGGTGTGCACTGGAACGGGTACGGGGTGAGCGTACGGCTGAGCGACGGGTACATCAATGGCCACCTTCTCGATTTTCACTTCAGGGACGACGTTGGTGATCTGAGGGGTGATCTTGGACACGGCGCGGGCGGGGGCCAAGATCTTCTCTTGGGAGACCAACTCTTCCCAAGCGGGGGCATCACCAGCGGGGATTGGGGCGGGGACGTCCAAGTTGATGTTGGAATAAGCCAGGGGTGAAGCGACCAAGTTGGAATAAGCCAAGGGTGAAGCGATGTTGGAGTAAGCCCCGGGAAGAGCGATGGGAGTTCCGGAGAGGTGATTGATTTCCAAATCCTTGTTCAACTCGAGGGGAGCAGGGCCAGCTAAGAATGGGGTAGCGAGAGCTTGACCAATGGCGGGCTTCAAAATCTGAGAAGTGTAGCCAGTAACGACGGGGGTCTCAGCGTAGTGAACTTGAGCCTGGACGGGAGCCTGGTACGTCAAGGGTGCGAACTGAGCATAAGATGTAATTGCGGGAACAGCTTGTTGAACTTGGACGATTTCTTTGGGAGCTTCAATCGCTTGGACGGGGACTGGTGCAGCAAAGTGGGCAAAAGGGTTGATTGCGGGTGCAGCTTGGTATTCAACCACCTCAAGGGGAGCATCACGCACTGGTACTGGCTGGGCCAACAAAGGACCAGCAATAGCTTGACCGATGGCGGGCTTCAAGATTTGGGAAGTGTAACCAGTGACGACTGGGGTCTCAGCATAGTGGACACGGGTTTCAATAGGGGCGGGAACTGCGTAGTGAGCCAAATCCCCATATTGTACCGGCAGACCGGCGTACGGCAAACCTGCCAGATGCAGGGGCAAGCCAGAGTACTGCAACACTGATGGAGTTTCACATGGCTCTTCCTTTGCCTCTTTGACTGGTGCTGCGACAACCGCTGCGACCAACAACGAAAAAATTACCTAAAGAGAGATACATATATATTTCAACGTCAAACTTACTGCGGTTAGGACACTGCTTATTAAATCTTAGCTCTGCTCATTGTAAGCTTACCAAAGCGTTCATTTTGTCTTGCGGAGAAGTTGAGACGAGCTTCAAGGAAGACTGTGCCGAGTTTGGAAGAGCGGGAATCTTTTATACTGGTCCAACTCTTCCCTTCCAAAAGGGAGAGGCTTGCTGATACAAGGTCGAACTGGAGCACCTCTGGGTGACACACCCTGCTGCCTTGCTTGTTGAACACCACGGTTTCCGTTTGCTTCCTACACTGCCCTGCATATTATGCGTATACTCTAAAGGCAACTTCAGTCTTAATTGCCTATGTAGACTGGTTTTCCTTCCATACCCTTCATAACTTACACTTGTATATCAAGCATAGAGTGGAGGATTATAACAAAAACAGTGGAAGCCCTGGGCACCATAGAGAATGGCCAATTTTATCAGTCTCAGGATTTATTTTTGCAAATATTTTGCTCTCNATTATTTTACCATTATATTACCACTGTAAATATGAAGGGAAATTTTAATTTATTCCTTCTAATTAATGTTGCAATTCCGCATCAGAAATTATTTATAATTAGACGCATAGTTGATTCGTTAAATTTATGCGTTATTCGATGCGATTATTCTTGTCATCTAGGGCGTGAACGTTTATTCCAGGAACACGTAAAAACTTAGTCTTCTCTGAAAATAAAAGTAACGGACGTTTTCCCTAAGGTTAAAGATCGGAACTCGTTGCCTTATTTCCCGCGGACTGCTTCTTGAAGCCATGACGCAATAATGAAAATGAAAGGGCAAAGTAAGCCGAATGGATGGGGTTCCCCTCCGGGAACTCGTAGCGTTTCCTCCGGCTTGGTATGATTTCGTGCGGTTGCCTCTTTGAGACTTCCTTTTGGAACCATGACGAAATAATGAAAATGAAAGGCAAAGTAGCCGAGCGGCAGGTGTTCCTTGTACGGGGACTCGTGTCGTTACTCCGGCTTGGTTTGCTTTCGTTCGATTGCCTCCTTCTTGGTGGGGCGGGGATGCAACATCTGATTCTTCGAACTATTTAACTTAAACCTTGAATGCTTGGTTTTGAAACATGGGATTTTTTTTAAAGATAGTTTTCTATAGGTACGACAGTTTATTAAAGTCCAAGGTTAAACCTGGCGTCAAGGATGGACACAAACTGGGCGATGATAGTATCGATTAGAAAGGAATAGGTGCTAGAAACGGAGACCTCCGCTGGTTAAATCGGGACACCTGCTTTTTTGTTTGTGAATGAACGACCAGTTATTCGAGTATTGTCAGATGTGAGTCCAATAACGTGATAGGTAAGTTAGCGAGGGTTGCTATTGCTGTATACACTGAAAGAAATATCTGGAAATTATTACAATTACCTTAATAATTACACTTACCTTCTTAAAATTATAAATATATTTAAAGTACATTCCACATTAAACATATATTTTTTGCAATATATAGGGTAATTAAATTATTAAAGGTTCCGGTTTATCTTAGCTTATTGTTGCGAAACAGTCAGAGATGGCACTGATGATTGTCATTGTTTTGCCGAAACCTTGCGTAATAAATTTAAAAAAAGAAATAGATAGCTAATTGCCGGCAAAGTTTTTGGCTTGTTTTGATTCTGAAAAGTACAACTTGTCACCACAAATTGCTGTAGCAGCACAATATCCCAAATCAAGTCGTCGAATTTCGTAACAAGATTTCTCAGAAACGGCGGGTCAGATTTGAAAGCCATCTAAAACAATTTTTATTTTTGTTAGCAGCTAGTGCAGGGGTTCTCAAACTTTTTCGTTCGCGGCGCCCCTCGGAACATATCCCCAGCTCGGGCGGCGCCCCTTAGAACATGGCCCTATATAACTGCTGCATCTATGAAATTATAGGAATCTTTCGCGGCACCCCTGCAAGCCTCCCGCGGCGCACCGTTTGAGAACCCCTGAGCTAGTGCATAAACAAAGGACACATTTTGAGGTAAAGTATTTCTTACGCTTTCAAACTTCATTTGTATATTGCTAATTTGCGACTCATTGTAAAAATACGTGCTTTGGTTTCGCACTACCTGTAAGCAAGCTCAAGAGCTAAAAGTATACCTATACCAAGTTATGGTATACGAGAGCCTTAATAGGAAAATGTCTTGATTTTTTTATTAACTTGGCATAAAAAATCGTAGGGGTAAAGTTACTTTTAAGGGAATCATGTTAATTGTATGTATATAATCATTTGTAAAGACTCATCAATTACACATGACGGCAATGTTGCAGGTACCGCTCGAAAAGAAAAGGGATGAATATGCAATGTATAAGATATATTTGTGCTACTTTGAACTAAATTATAATTCGGCAGATTCATTATTTGAGTATGTATTTATTTAAAAATTTCCAGGGGATAACAATGCGTAGTGGTCAAATCAGTTTTTCTTTTTTTTTTTTTTTTTTTTAAAAACTTTACCAGCGTAGGCCGAAGCCTATTGCTGGAACTTTTTATTGGTTTTAACAAAATATTTACAAAGTTACTGTTAACTGAGCACGAACATTAGACAATTTAACGTTTCACGTTGTCCAGAGGGCGGGAAAAGAATAGACTGGATTTCTACACTACATTGAGACACTGGAGACTTGGGTGATTTTTTACGCCATTACTTACAATTTTTTATAGCTTCGGACATAAAATGGGTGAGTGCTGGAAAGACTATTGGGGTTGGTTACAATGACTTGTGCGTTAAAATGGACTTGGATTTGACTTAAATTGCGAAGAAATTGTGCACGTTCTTTGTTTAAAAATTGTGCACGTTCTTTGTTTAGAAATTGTGCACGTTCTTTGTTTATCAAATAAGTTGGAAGTTCTTAAAAGAGTTGTTAAAAAAAGTTTGCGTGCTTTTCTCTATCTTCTTTGCCAGATGGCTTTCACGGCAACTAGGTCAACGTGGAAGGTAGGGTAGGCTGCGTACTGGACAATGAGAGCAAGTACGGGGGTAGCTACAGTGGTGTGCACTGGAACGGGTACGGGATGAGCGTATGGCTGAGCGACGGGAACAACAATGGATGTTCATCCTGGGTCCTTATGGATGTTTATTTTTGGTCGTTGTATTGGTAATAGTTGAAAGTCGATAGAGGGAAACTCGGTTCGAGGGAAAGAGCGCGGATGGACTTAATTTCCACTTCCGTCTTCAACTCGATGGGACTAGACTGAGTAACGACCTTGACGTAGGACGACGGGTGTCGGCATATGCTGGCAGACCCTTACCCAGGTTTCTGGTTGAGGGGTTCAAGTCATGGCTGTTATGGAGAAAAAAATTCGGGGGGTTTAAACCCCCTACCCCCGCTGGGTACGGGCCTGCATGCTGGGTGTCTAGCAAATGCCAAGCCATAATAGGTTGTCAATGATGGCTTTGGTGGGTCCACTGGAGCTGCAGTGACGGCTGCTAACAACAACGAGAAACAAACACCTATAACAAAACAAAAAAATTGAATACTGGTAAATAACTTTAAAACTTCCAAAACCTTCTTACAAAAGCGTTCATTTTGTATTGGAAAATGTAGAGACGAACATCAACGAAGACTGCACCTACTCGCATCAAAAAAGTAGTCTATTATTCTCGGAATAGGAATACGACGGTGAGTTTTAGGAATGGTTGGTTTAAGGGTACATCCTCTTGCTCTGCAAAAGTATTTACGACTTTTTTCAGTTTATGAACGGGCTCAGCTTTGCAATCTTGTTCGCGTGCCAAGTGTCAGCATCACAACAAAATGTAATGATGTTTAGCTATCACTCTTGAATCAAGACGCTTTGATTTCTCCCTTTTTGCTTTTGACATCATCATACTTACAAATTGATTATACAGTACACCAACTATTGGTCGCTATGGAATTCGCAGATTGACCAATGGAATTTGGTTTCCGTTCTTTTGATCAATCCTGGTCACATTTAGCCTAGTATATATTGGTAACGCTTACTAAGAACTCTAACACGATAGTCCTTATAAATTTACCAGTAAGTTGTCCAATTAATCTCCAGCATTCATTAGCACAAAACATTTTAATTGACCGGGTAATTCATGAACTTAATTGTACCATGAACTCCTCAGCAACAACACTGAGATATTTTATTTTTACGATGAAGGTCCTGTTTAAGCTTATGAAATCAAAGTTCCTATAAATGGTATATATGCAGTATTTTGAAAAATGTATTTAATGAAAAATGTCCGGAGGACAAACGCTGTACAGTGGTTAAACCAAAGTTGTTCTGCTCGAAGATGTCTGTCTGTGTTTACTCTCTCTCTCCTTCTTTACCAACCGGCTTTCACGGCAATGGGGGCAGCGTGGAAGGTAGGGACAATGGGAGTAAGTACGGGGGTAGCTACGGGGGTGTGCACTGGAACGGGTACGGGGTGAGCGTACGGCTGAGCGACTGGTACATCAATAGCCACCTTCTCGATTTTCACTTCAGGGACGACGTTGGTGACTTGAGGAGTGATCTTGGACACGGCGCGGGCGGGGGCCAAGATCTTCTCTTGAGAGACCAACTTTTCCCAAGCGGGGGCATCGCCAGCGGGGATTGGGGCGGGGACATCCAAGTTGATGTTGGAGTAAGCCAGGGGTGCAGCGATGTTGGAGTAAGCCAAGGGACTGGCGAATTGGAGAGTGGGGATGGACTTGATTTCCAAATCCTTGTTCAACTCGATGGGAGCAGGGGCAGCCAAAACGGGGGTAGAGAGAACTTGGCCGATGGCGGGCTTCAAGATTTGAGAAGTGTGACCGGTGACGACCGGGGTATTAACGTAGTGCACACGGGTTTCAATGGGAGCAACAGCGAACTGAGCTGGGTATCCGTATGGCAACCCGGAGTAGAACACGGGTGCTGCCAAAGCAGCCTCCTTCACTGGAGCGGCAGTGACGGCTGCTACCAACATGGAAATAACCACCTGTAGTATAACAACAACGTGTTATAACCAGGAAATAAACTTAAAACCTGAAAACCGAAAACTAGAAAACCTTCTTACCAAAGCGTTCATTTTGTCTTGCGGAAATGTAGAGACGAGCTTCAAGGAAGACTGTGACGACTCTACAAACGCGCGTATCTTTTATACTCGGAAGAGGAGGTATATGCTATGGTGAGTTTTAGGACTGAGGTACAAGGTCAGATGGGTAACGTCTGGGCACACCCTATTTGCTCGACCAAGTTTACTCAAGTTTTTCCTAAGTTGATCGATGTGAACCCGTCTAGATGGTAAAGTTAGCTTTGAAAGAACCTTATTCCGACAGTTTTTCGGTTTGAGAACATGTCCAGCTTTGCATTGCTGTTCACTTGCCAAGTATCAGCATCATAACAAAAAGTATTGACGTTTAGGTATCAGTCTTCCATCAAGGCGCTTCTAAATTTCTCCCTTGTATGATTTGGACTGCTTTGGACATCACATTCCTTACAAGTTGATGATGGTTGGAAAGATCCTAATGAAGTTTGAAAAGATGCAGATGATGTCTTAAAATATTCAGATGATGTTTGAGAAGATTCAGACGATGTTCGGAAAGAACAAACGATGGTTATTTTTCAAAACATCATCTAGTTATGTTGCTTTGAAGTCTACGACCGCGTTGAAGTCGGGCAAGGCTGCTCAAAGACGCAGGGCAAGTCGGTTTTCTGCATAAAGAATCTGATGCAATGGCTCCGATCATATAAGAAGCTAAAAAGAAAAGACCGCAAGAACAGGATGCCGCGGATCTCGATAGGTAAAGGGCTGCGTCCCAACAAGCACGAGTTTGGGTCTCGCTGTAGGTCTTGGGTTTCACCACACCCGCACTCTAGGCGTTCAAGGTTCCAGCCAAGGCAGTTCCGTATTTTTATCTAAAGTTAGGAACCCAAGAAGGTGATCCCGCTCACCTTGACTATACACTCAACAAGGTAACTTACAATACCCAAGTACATGCATTGTCTTTGGTGTATATAAGACGCTGGTACTCCTTGGATATTTACCCAACAACTTCTCAAGCTTCCAAAGCTTCCACATCTAAAACTCCGCAAAACAATCATCATGCAAGTCGTAAGTAGCCTGATCAATATTCCCAAAAGATTTTTGGTTCCGTCTTTAATGCAAGGATGCATATTCTTGGCAGTTTGCCGTTCTCGTTTTGGCCTTTGCTGCCGCCAATGCTGGACTTGTTTCCACCATCCCGGCGACTACCTTGTTGCGTGCTCCCAGCCACGACAGTGCGGTTATCCAGTCTGACCGCTTGGGTGGAAACTTTGCATACAGTGTGAACGAAGCTCATGCCTACGCAGCCATCTCCCCTGTCGTCCAACGTGTCGCCCGTCCCGTCGCAGTCTCCTATTCTGTGCCCACCCTCGTGGCTCACGCTAGCCCCGTTTTGGGACACCCCTTGAGCTACGGCGCACTTCCTTATGGTTTGAACACCTTAGGCTTGAACACCCTTCCTTTGGCCTTGTAAAGTAGCACCCCACTTTGGTCAGTCACGTCATGTACAGCATCACCATCGGACAAAATTCAGTTTCGCTAAGACTTTGTAATAAAATTTCATTCCACGAAGCTTCACAATTGGTTTGACTCAGATTTATTCGAGATATCATCAGCATCATCATGATTTGTTAAACAGAAGCATCATCGTGTATTAAAGGTAGAAATCATCTTGCAAAGGGTAGTTAGAACGGATATTGAAGTAGTCAGGGTACCAGCGGATGGCTGGATGTGGTTTGAGGAGCAAAAGAGGCACTACCTCGGGGCGTTGAGACCCGGTAGGTTGACTTCCGGGGTAAACCAAAATGGGTCCGGTGAAGGAAGCGCTATTAACAGATGCTGGAACGTATATATAAGGCTTGTCACCGATGGGGTAGCTGGCGTAGCTATACCCAATGTGCTGAGGTCGATACCAATCCATCGTTACTTCGCCTGCTTTGCCTAATTCGCCCATCCACAGCAGGGCCACTGAGATAATGACTGTCCACTGCGGAAATAATAAGAAGAAAGGATAACCAAGCGGAATATAAATTAATGACGTGGAGATATATAAACAAAGGACAACAAAGCCAATGTACAGCAAAGGATCCACTCCGTGTTTGGAAACTTACCTGCAACATCTTATCACGCGCACTGTCAACCTTGGTAGTATCAAGCATCCTCTTTCATATAAGGACAAAGGCACAATGACCGAATCTACACAAAAAATGGCTGAAGGCATGCCTTCTAGGCAATATTCTTCCTCAGAGCAAATGCGTAGTATAACAAAACATAACAAAGTGGTTACACAACTTCTTGGCCGAATCTCAAAACGACCATTTGTTTAATGACTTGTTTTATTAGCCAAACGTGTTCATCCTGTTAGGTAAGACCTAAGCAGTTTTCAGGCATTAGCTATGGATTGACAGACTGTTGCTCCGAGAAACCCAGAGATGGCTTTTCCATTTGAAGGTAAAGGTTTTTCCAAAGGGACCTCTCGATTTAGAAGAGGGTAGAATCGGCGAGTACTTCAGGTAGTGCTAAACTTCCTAGCTGATGTCTGAATCGAGTTAAGGTAGGTTGGAAACGAATATTAACAGACCAGAATTACATATTACAGACTAGTCAGGATCTAGCCGGGTGCTAGAATTGTGAGTCTTTTTTAGCATTAAGAGGTCAGCCTTGATCTTCATTGGAAAGCTAATGGTACCAAGCAATACCTTCGCAATCATATTAGACAATTTCAAAGAAGTCATACTTTTTTCGTATCAAAAATGTATTTAAAATTCGTTCATTCATTAGATGTTTTGAAAGCATTTGCCGAATCACACTTTGGGTCATATCATTGAGCTTATTCAGATTTCTCTGCGGCCTTGATGGTCACGAAGGGACTGCCGTATCCGTATCCGGCGTATGCGTATCCGGGGTATCCAGCGTAGGGCAAGGTGTTGAAGTTAATGGCGGTGGCTTCCTTCTTTTCGTCGGCGACGGTGGCGGGGACGAAAGAGGCTACTGGGGAATAAGGGTAGCCGTAAGGGTATCCAGCGAAGGGCAAGGTCTTGAATTCAACGGGGGTGGTTTCCTTCTTATCGTCAGCGACGGTGGCGGGGACGTAAGAAGCGAATTGGGAATAAGAAGGGTAGCCGTAAGGGGTAGCATAGGCGAAGGGGGAAGCAGGGTAGGCGGTAGGGGCATAGGCAAAGGGGGTAGAGTAGGACACTCCAACGGGGGTTGCTACGGTCTTGACGACGGGAGAAATGGCAGCGTAAGCATGCGCTTCGTTGATGGAGTACGCGAAGTTTCCACCGAGACGATCAGACTGGATGACAGCACTGTCGTGGCTGGGTGCACGCACGAAGGTGGTGGCGGGGACTACGAACCCATTGACAGCGGCGAAAGCCAAAGCGAGGACGGCAAACTAACATGAAAGAAAATTGTTTCGTTATTGTAATTTCCAAATATATTTCTTATATTTAGAGGGTGGTAATGTTTTAAAAGTTGATTACTTAAAGGACTTACAACTTTCATGTTGGAGGTTTGCGGAGAAGTTGAGTTGACTCAAGGAAGAGCTTGGGAGAGCTGATGCCCTACTTGCTGACGGTGCGTCCTTTTTATAGTGAAGTTGTTTCCAACTGTGTATCTTCAATACTTGTAGGCCTTCAAAAAACTTGTTAAGGACGCTGTAGGTGTGGCACTCTTTTGGGTGGGGCTACGCTTTTAGGGGCCCTGTTTGTGGGAACTTTGGTATGGCTTTGGTATGATACTGGTCAGCTCAGGTCACGGTAGTACATTTGTAAAATGGCTTATTGGGTACTTTTTTGCGGAGTCTTGCCCCAAATTTAACAAAATTTGACCCCAAGTTTGATAACTTGTTTAATTAGACAACATCCTGTTAGGTGATCCCTAAGCAGTGGTTTGGGGTATTAGCCATGGATTGGCACACTGTTGCTCCGAGAAACCCAGAGATGGCTCTTCCATTTGGAGGAAAATGTTTTTCCAAAGTGACCTCTTGATTTGGAAGAGGGTAAAATCGAAGAGTACTTCAGCTGGTATTAAAGTTACCAGCTGATGTTTATCGAGTTAAGGTAGGTTGGAAACGGCTAGGAATAGAGCAATATATAGGAATACAGACTTGCCAGGATCTAGTCGGGTACTACAATTACCTATTTTTAGCATCAATAGGTCTTCATTGATCTCCATTGGAAAGTTAGAGGTTTCAAGCAATTCCTTCGCAATTTTATCAGACAATTTCAAAGAAGTCGTAGTTTTCCGTTCATGTTAAAATTGTTTTTAAAATTCGTTTATTTGCTCATTTAATCTTTAATCTTTATTCGTTTATTCGAATAAGAAGGGTATCCGGCGTAAGTCAAGGTCTTGAAGTCAACAGGAGTGGCTTCCTTCTCGTCTGCGGCAACGGTGGCTAGGACGTACGAAGTAAAGGGGGAATAAGAAGAGTAGCCGTAAGGGGCAGCATAGGTGAAGGAAGAAGCACGGTAGGCGGTAGAGGCATAGGCATAGAAATTGGGGGTAGAGTAGGATACTCCAACGGGGGTAGCTATACGGTCTTGACGATGCGAGTTATGGCAGCGTAAGCATGAGCTTCGTTGATGGAGTACGCGAAGTTTCCACCGAGGCGATCAGACTGGGTGACAGCACTGTCGTGGCTGGGAGTACGCACCAAGGTGGTAGCGGGGACCACGAACCCATTGACAGCGGCGAAAGCCAAAGCGAGAACGGAAAACTAAGCACAAAAGAAAATGTTTAATTATTGTAATTTCCAAGTCTTGTTCTTACTTTTCGATGGGTATCTCGGAATCGCTTGGAATGTAAGAGGCTAAGGGGTAAGAAGGCGGGGGAAGGTGGTAGAGGCAGTGTAGGATGTGGGAGCAGCTTGGGAGCAGCACAGACATAGGATATAAATAGGAGGATAACCAGGAGGATATAAATTAATGACGTGAATATGTATACAACGAAGGATCCACTCTGTGTTTGGAAACTTACTTGTAACATCTTACCACGCACACTGTCAACTTTGGTAGGATCATGAATCCTCTCTTATACAAGGCACAAGGCACAAGTACAAAGGAAAGCAATAAATGCTTACACAACTTCTTGGCCGAGCCTCAAAACGACACTTTGTTTGATGACTTGTTTTGTTTCATTAGCCAAAGTTGTTCAAATCCTGTTAGGAAAGCTTTAACAGTGGTCTGAGGCATTATAGCCATGGATTGGCACACTGTTGGTCCGAGAAACCCGGAGATGGCTCTCCCATTTGCAGGTAAAGGTTTTTCCAAAGTGACCTCTTGATTTAGAAGAGGATAAAATCGACGAGTACTTCAGGTAGTGCTAAACTTCCTAGCTGATGTCTGAATCAAGTTAAGGTAGGTTGGAAACGACTATTAACAGACCAGAATTACAGATTACAGACTAGTCAGGATCTAGCCGGGTTCTAGTATTGTGAGTCTTTTTTAGCATTGAGATGTCAGCCTTGATCTTCATTGGAAAGCTAATGGTACCAAGCAATACCTTCGCAATCATATTAGACAATTTCAAAGAAGTCGTATCTTTTTCGTATCAAAATTGTATTTAAAATTCGTTCATTCATTAGATGTTTTGAACGCATTTGCCGAATCACACTTTGGGTCAGATCATTGAGCTTATTCAGATTTCTCTGCGGCCTTGAAGGTCACGAAGGGGCTACCGTATCCGTAGTTCAAACCATATCCGGGGTATCCAGCGTAAGGCAAGGTGTTGAAGTCAAAGGTGGTGGCTCCCATCTTTTCGTCGGCGACGGTGGCGGGGATGAAAGAGGCTACTGGGGAATAAGGGTAGCCGTAAGGGTATCCAGCGAAGGGCAAGGTCTTGAATTCAACGGGGGTGGTTTCCTTCTTATCGTCGGCAACGGTGGCGGGGACGTAAGAAGCGAATTGGGGATAAGAAGGGTAGCCGTAAGGGGCAGCATAGGCGAAGGGGGAAGCAGGGTAGGCGGTAGGGGCATAGGCATAGGGGGTAGAGTAGGACACTCCAACGGGGGTAGCTACGGTCTTGACGACGGGAGAAACGGCAGCGTAAGCATGAGCTTCGTTGACGGAGTACGCGAAGTTTCCGCCAAGACGATCAGACTGGATGACAGCACTGTCGTGGCTGGGTGCACGCACCAAGGTGGTGGCGGGGACTACGAACCCATTGACAGCGGCGAAAGCCAAAGCGAGGACGGCGAACTAAGCATACAAGAAAATTGTTTCGTTATTAAAATGTCCAAATTTCTTTCAAATTTTTCTATGGCGGTGATGTTTGAAAGGTTGGTTACTAAAAGGACTTACAACTTTCATGTTGGAGGTTTGCGGAGAAGTTGAGTTGACTCAAAGAAGAGCTTGGAAGAGCTGATGCCCTACTTGCTGACGGTGCTTCCTTTTTATAGTGAAGTTGCTTCCAACTGGATCTCTTCAATACTTGTAGACCTTCAAAAAACTAGTAAAGGACGTTGTAGGTGTGGCACTCTTTTGGGTGGGGTTAGTCTTTTAGAGGATCCGTTTGTGGGAACATTGGTATGATCCTGGTAAAGCTCAGCTGGTAGTGCTGTTGTGTAAATTGCTTATTGGGTACTGTTTTTCGGAGGCTCGCCCCAAATTTGACTAGCTCAAGATTCGACTAAGCAAAAAAAAAAAAAACGGTCATAAAAATGACTGACCAAACGACAAGCTCTCTTTAAAAGTCGTCCATAATATCAAGGTTGTCTGTAGCTCAGTCGTGATCTTCTTTTTGGCCAAGGTTGGTTTCTGCTTATAACTCTTTTAAACGCTTTTTAACCCTGAGGAGATTCATGCCATGCACCAACTTATTAACGCATAACAGTGATATAGGATTTCGTGTATGGTGAAGAACACTTCTTATCCTGCAGAGACACTGTATGTACCGCCAAGGTTGTGGGAAATGATGCACTCCAAAATGAGGTCTGTTCAGCAAGGAGCACATCGTTGACGGGGCAGTTAACATCGGCTGGCTTAAAAAAGGAAATGCCTTTGTTCCGTAACCTTGATTCAAAGATCTATGCCCCGTACGAGGAAGTGTTCGGGCAGAGCGTGGTTATTCTAAGACTATACGGCTTACGCATGTCCGCTTGGTTTCTTGTATGCGTTAGTTATTATCTGAACTCTTTTTTGTATATACTGCGGGAAGATATGTCACTTTAGGTTATTAAACTTGGACAACAAATGTCACGAGACTTTTCCTTGTAGCTTATTTTTACCCCAAAGGGTTAACGCTGGTAGTATAAAAGGAATGTTAGGAAGTTTCTTGTCTTGGTACTTCCTCTGCTACTTTGGAAGTGAAACGCAATGCAGTTGGTAAGTAAAACACGCATTGTTTTAATAATTTCGTTTAATTTTATTATTTTAATTGTATCTATATTAATTGCGTAATATAATGGTATCATAATTATTTTTATGAAAACTAAGTACACGTATTTGTTAAACCTTTGAATAGATTGTGATTTTGACCATTTTGGGTGTTGCTGTTGCCCTGCCTCAATGGTACCCAAGATATTCAGGCGGGCACCCATATTATCATCCCTATCTTGAGCAATCAGCCCCATATTACAGGGTTGCTTCTTCGTTATACGCTGATACTCCGAAAACTGCCGCAGTTCTACGCCCTGTTGAGTACCCCAGCCCCGTGTCGCAATCATCACCCCTCGCGAGGATCGCCCAACGGTCTGCTGTTAGTGAAGATGCTGATGGTTTCGCTGTTTATGATCCCGAGCATGGATTTATTTACATAGACTTGAAAAAGAAAAAGATTATCATCGGCAAATAAGGAATATGTTCCTCCTTCTCCTGTCTCTCGCTGATTCATCCACTCACCCCATTCAATGTTGTCTGTTCCTGTTGGGAGTTGATTTGTGTTGACCAGTATGGACTGTATTTATTAATTATAGCTACCATAGTTCACTAGGTTGGGAATTCGTTCCAGAATATCAAAGAAGTTTTATTTAATACAATTTTGGTTGCAATCTGATCATCTGTCAACTACTTTATGTGTACCTCGCCAATAGCGAGAACCGTGGCGAGAACTCATTAATTCATCTTGTTTTCATATCAATATGACGCTGACAATGTGCTAGGAGATTAGCTTGTTACGCCCTGGCTATATAAGATAGGGCGCAGTATTATGTTTGTTATTGGTGTCTACGCACGCGCATTGGTTTCTGGACATAAAATGGCGTAGGCAATCCCTTTATAGCCAAATATTCCATTTGCCTTAGTATTTTCCTTAAAAATGCATTAAAATAACACCTAGGCGATGCGATGGTTCGCAAATTGGCAATTTTGCGTCTTACACATAAGTGGAAACAGCATTTTGCACTTCTAAATTTTAATAAGGCATTAATGGAATAAAATAAACTTTAAGGCTCCCGTAAACTGCTTAGCTTGGTGATGCGGACGAGTCACAGATGGCAATGATGTTTGTTATTGTTATGCGAAAGCCTTACGCGAGAAAGTAAGAAAGGAAATAGACACCTTATTGACGCAAAGTTTCTATGCTTGTTTTGCTTCCGAAATGTATAATTTGTCACCACAGTTTGCTGTAGCAGCACAATGTCCCAAACCAAGCGGTCAAACTTTCGGAACAATATTTATCGAAACCGGCGTGTCAGATTTGAAAGCGAACTAAAACCTAAGTATTATTTTATTAGCAGCTAGTGCAAAAACCAAACGACATATTTTTAGGTTACGTATTTCTCATAGTTGCAAGTTTCATTTGCATAACGCTAATGTATCACTCATTGGAAAAAAATGTGATTTGGTTATGCATTATCTGTTAGCACGCTCTTGATTACTGTCAAGGAATATTTTAATGAAAAGTATTGATTTTCTCAAAAAGTTGTTCCTAAACTTCACAAAAAATTCCGAAATTTTCTCAAAAAGTTTTTCACATTTTACCTAAAAGTGTTCCGCGTTCACCATGCTTTGCAACAGAAAGCTTTATGCTACAGGGGAGCCATCATTAAAAGCTTCCTGGTTTTTCATTGTTCGTGCGAAGTGTTGTGCGATTTTTATAGCTCAGGCCTGTCTGCTTGGTTTTTGTAGGTGTTATTTACAATCGCGACTCTTTTATAATGCAGGAAGATTTACCACTTTAAGTTATTAAACTTGGACGAAACGACCAAATGTATAATGAGACGTTTTCTGCGCCCCATTCTTACCCAAGGTTTAATATAAAAGGAATGCTAGGAAATATCTTGTTTTAGTATCTACTCTGCTGCTTTGGAAGTGAGACGAAATGAAGTTAGTAAGTAAAAAAGAAGCCAGCGCAGATATAGTTTGTTTAATCATAACGCATCTGTATCAAAATTATAATTACATAAATTTGTTTCGAATAGATTGTGATTTTGACCATTTTGGGTGTTGCTGCAGCCCTGCCTCAATGGTACCCAAGTCCATTGGAAAATTCAGACGGGATTTACTATCTTTACCGTATGCAAAAATCCCCATACAACAGGGTTGTTTCGTTAAATGCTGACAACTCGAATGCTGGGTACAGCAGAAGCCTGCGGAGGATCGCTCGAGACCCGTCTTCTGCGGGTGAGGATGACGTTCACGTTGTTTACGATCCTGAAAATTAATTTATCTACATAGACTTGAAAAAGAAGAAGATTGTGATCGGCAAATAAGGAGTACGTTTCTCATTCTCCTTCACTTCACTGACCCATTCAAAGTTGCCTGTTCTATTTGGGAGATGTTTTTTGTTGGCAAGCATCGACTTTCTTATTAATTAGTTACCGAAGTTCACCACATTGAAATTCGCTCCAAATATTTCAGAATTTTTTAATACAATTTTTGCAATCTGTAACTAATTTAGTATATCTCGATCATTTTGCGTGCACATCAATTAACGCTACGCTGAAAAAGGTGTAGGAGATTAGCTTTTGTTACGCCCTGGTACCACAAGGTATCGCGCAGTGTTTGTTATGGGGTGCATGTGCACGCACATTGTTTCTGCGCATAAAATGCCAGAGAATTTTATTTAAAAATACATTAAAATAACATCTTGGAGGTAATGGTTTCCAAATGGGCAACTTGGTATTTCGCATTTCTCATTTTTCTAAGAGCATTTTGCTTTTTTCAAATTCAATAAGGCAATAATTTGTAAAATTAAAACGTAAAGTTCCCTATTATTTATAGTATTTACATTACTGTCAAGAGATTTTATCAAAAATGTTGTTTACTTCCTTAGTTTTTCACTATTTTACCTAAGCCGCGTTCGTTTTGACCAAAGTTTAAGCCGACTTAAAAGTCTGCCCAAGACTTTGGGCTTATACGCGTTTTCTTTAGCTGTCGACTTAAACTTTGGAAGTCGACTTTTAGTTTTGGTCCAAAGTCCAGGCAAAGCGTGTACTCTTATGTGCCTAGACTTAAACTTAACCCCGCCTCTTGTTTATATATGTCCTTTGTTGATATCGAACAATTCATATATTGCTTTTGTTTATTTTCTACAAGCACCGCCCCATGGGTGGAGCAATTGTAAACTT
>JAGJRP010001062.1:0-22336 GCA_022832235.1 Lepidurus couesii
TCGAAGTCGAGAGCCCATCCCCTGGTAATGAGACCGAACACGGCGGTTCCGACTATGCGGGTGACACTTCCTACATTGCGTTCAGCGAAGCCCGCAAGTCGCGGCGCGAAGAAAAAGTCCCTTTTTTGAGATTGAGCGTGTAAATTAACCAAAGCACTTACACACTTGTTTAAGCATTCAAAATAAAGGCAACGATGATGTCCCTATGAGAACCAGGATCGATTTTGAATGCGCTCATAGATTAAGGGCCCAAGCCTCCGGCCAACTGTCCCCCCGTGTTATAAGGATAGGAAAATTTGAAATTTGGCGGAAAGGGGCGGAGCCTAAACCGCTAAATAATTAATTACTCGGTTAATATGCATAATTGACATAGGAGTTATTCAGCCAGAACATGTAGTTTTGTCTCTTCTATAACATATTGTATATTTTTTCATTTTGAAACCTTACTTCCCCTTTAAAAATTCGATTTTTACCGTTACCGCGCGGTACTTTCAAAGGCTTGCGCTTGCGGTAATGCGGTACATGCGGTAATTTTAAAATTAGCGCGATAGAATACTGTGGTAAAATATTTTACCTCGGTAATTACCGCGGTAAAGGGAGTAGCGCGGTATATCAACCCTGGTTGCCGCTGAACGGATGCACACCCTGCATGTGCATGAAGTGAACGCCATTTGCTTCCTAGCAAGCGGACAGTGTAGACGTGATTTTCTCCAGCGATGTTATTATTAGTTGTATTATTGTTTATTGTATTATTAGCTCGGTAAGTCCCCTAATTGGGACCTTCTATTTTTCTTTCCGTCGTGTGTTATATTTGTTCGTTTCATCTATTTTTTCCCTCTATTATTGTTTTTTCTTTTTTGTTTTCAGTGGCAGTGTTTCATTTCAAACGTTTGAGCAAAATTTAAACTGGACAAGTCTAAACAAGGAACTACCCGCCGAGTTTATTCTGTGTTATCATTTGCTGCTTCAGTTCGCATTATAAGTTTCTTTGTTATTATTTTTAGGAGACACCCTTAATCAGTGGCGTAACTAGGGTGGGGCAGCCGGGGCACGTGCACTGGGCGCCAACTTGAGGGGGGCGCCATATTCATGTTTTTCATGTTTCACCATTAAATTACAGAGTAGGAAAAAGGATTTGAAAAGCAACTATGAGCTGGGAAATGTACTTGGATGATTGCGTGAAATTAACATTTAAGTTACTGCGTACATTACGTATCTTTCTATGTGACCTACCCCCCGCTTTTTTTTGGAGGGGGCGCCTTTTTCTATGTGACCTACCCCCCGCTTTTTTTTTTTTTGGGGGGGGGGCGCCTTTTTCTTATTTGCCCTGGGCGCCATTTAGCCTAGTTACGCCCCTGCCTTAATTCTTCGCCTGTTCTGCAAATGAAGCTGAGGGAACCACAGGCACGTGGCGTGGCACACATGGCATTCCACGTGGGAGAGTTATGTATGGGATTGAGATAAGATGGTTTAAAATGTGTTTAATTGAATAGATAAAGGGATAGAGCTCTCCTTGTGTTGGTCGCCCTTATGATGTAATTATTAAAAACGGCTTAAAAATGTTTTAATCTCTGTGTGTTTTGCTCTGCTCATTCAAATGAGCAGAGACTTATTCTCAACTCGATATCCTGTTGATTGGCACCTTTGAGAGTTATAGACACATGTAGTACTTTTGTCGAATTGTCCTTGTGTCTGTACTACTAAGATTGCACCGCCGTCAGGATAAAAACTATTGATGGGCGGTGGAGTTTAACGCTGTGCCAAATCCCCCGTAACTGCACCGAACCCTTTGGTAATATATACTCTGTCATCTATTTGTATATGAATTTCAGACTTAATGTAGTTATTGTCATGAAGAAAACGTGACTCCTTGATTCCTGTGTATTTAATTGCTCTGACCCTTTTGCTTCGTAGAATGCTAGATGACCCTTACTCTGACCCTTTTGCTTCGTAGAATTCTTGATGACCCAGGTCATTGTTCTGACCTGTGGTTAGTATCCCCCTATTTCTTCTATGTTTACTGTTCCCTATATATTGCCCCGTTTTCTGCATGTGTCTTTTAGTTGTGGTCTGACTGCCTAGGCAAGCAGCCAATAAAGTTTTTATCAGAAACCATCCTGTGTTCCTTCTCACACACAACGCAGGGTTCAATTTATTGACAGTTATCGTAGGTGTTCTTTAACGGCTTTCTGGATTGGATGTACAGCAAGAATCCGGTGGTTATATGCATTACGTTTCAGTTATTGACCCTTCCAACCGCGGCTGGTGTGCTTTAAGGCAAAATTGACACATGGGAAGGGTCCCGACGGATGCTCACTAAAGCAGCTTTCGGTTCAACTTTGTGTGCTATTGTAAAGTTTTTGAGAACTGAGTAGAATTTTAACGCTTGCTTTCGCAATATTTTGCATTTCTTGTAAAATTTATTCCTCCCAAACCAAGCGCTAGCGCGTCCAAATCTGTTGGAATCTTTCTTGTGTGACCAGCAGCTCCCAAGCATTGGATTCTAAAATTGTACAAATGAGTTGTTTAGCTCTCCCCCACTCTCCCCAATGCCTTATTTGCTTATTTTGTACCCAAAATGTTCCCCGTAGAATCTAGTTTCCAAAAATTCCTTTTTTGTGGTACGGTTTGTAATTTTAGAAATAAAAGCGTAAGCTTTGTTCTTTGATCGGAACTGATCTTTGATCGAAACTGATCTCTGCTCGGAACTGATCTTTGATCGGAACTGATCGGATCAGATCAGTACCGGAATGATCGGATCGGAACTTTGGTTGGGGTTTTACTTATGTTGTACAAAACGTTCCTCGCAAAAATAAGTTCCAAAAAATATTGTACTGTTTGATTTGTAATTTTTGAAAGAAAGGCGAAAATTTGAGAAATTTTTTTAAGATTTTTCAAAAGATCAGCGAAAAGGGGTGTGGCCTCCACCAAAAGGACGAATCCTATTGGTGGATAGGCCAAAAAAGGGGGCGTGGTCTCTTTTCGAGCCAGGAAAGCTTTTTTCAGGGCTTTTCTCCATAAGGAATAATGTTAAATCAAGGGGTACTTGAAAAATCGTGAAAAATTGAGAGCCTCGCCCCTTCCCCTGTTCCCAACTTCCCTGCTCGCTTACCTATCCCCAATATTCGAGCTCGTCATGCCGAAGCATCACAATTTCGAATATAGGAATAGAAGCTTGCCGGGAAGGCATAAGGTACAGAGAAAGGGAGCCATTTAAATTTTTTCGTTTTTTCGACGAAATAAAGTGCAACGACCAGGAATCGAACCGAGGACCTGTTGGTTCCCTGTCGTGCGTGTTATCCACTCGGTCATGAGCTTATATCTAATAGTCGTTGAAACATCTATAAAACCAACATATGAACCAAAGTGGTATGCATTACATATAGTACAGGATCCACTCGGTCATACGCCTCAACCCTTTCCCTTCCCAACTCCCCTGCTAGGTTCCCTATCCCCGATATTCGAGCAAATAATCCCTAAGCATCACAATTTCGAATGGGACTACTGTCCCATTCGAAATCCAAGTAACAATAGCAGGCCTAACTAGAGAATAATATTCAATATCATAGCTTCTAGCGAGGAAAACGCAGACGAAATTGCCTATAAACACGACACGGTGTATATCTTCATGAAAAATGGTATTTCTGAGATTTCAACTTCTGGGTCAAAAACTAAATGCTCCTTGACTACTAGTCAAAGAGCATCAATTCCGGATCCGTCCTGTGTATCCGTCCTTTGTCCGGAAAATTACGACCCCGTCTGTGGATCCGATGGCAAAGCATACAGCAATAAAAAAGCTTTATGAGAAACCAGCAATGCTCGGACACCATCAGTAACTAAAAATTTGATTACAATTGCTAAATGTGTACTGTACTAACCCTTATAAACTATTTCAGGTTTGAAAAGATAGTAAGAAATTTAATGAAGACGTGACAAGGTGTATTTCTTTACGAAAAATGGGTTACACTAGCAATTTTCAAAGCAATCCTTGTCGTTTCAAATCCTCGAAAGTTTTCTTCGTCACCACGTTGCCCATAGAATCTTCGTACTCTTCTTCATTATCCGGTATAAAACGCTCGGACGACTTCTGCGATTTCAATTTCTGCCACACTACAACAATAAAAACATAGAAATTAATAATTCACGCAATTACATACCATAAATTCCGAGTTTATTTATTTCAATACTTACAGGCTACAGCATCTTCAATGGAGGTCACGTTCGCAAAATGGGCAGTATTGGGTATCCCCAAGCAACGCATTCCATGAGCATGTCGCCATTCCTACAAGATTGTTTACATTAGCTGATAATTAAGACAAAAAGGCTAAATCTTCTACCGAGAAATGCATCTGGAAAGCTTTAGGTCCTTTGTAGATGTAATTGCCACATATCTCGCACGTATAGCTGATGTTCAGCCCATGAAGCTTATATAACCAATACGGAATAGGCTGCAAAGAGAAAAGGATAATTCAAAAATGTTAGTTTACAAATTCTTTGTGGAATATAACATTCCCATATTGCAGCATAAGAGATAGCATTCTTCGTTTAAATTCTTCCCTGCATTAAAAATCTTCCAAGCATTTCCCAGTTTTTACTTTTTGTAATTTCACCTCTGGTAAAAACCCAACCGTCAGCGGGGATTTTCGCTGTAGTCTTAACACACCGCAGCTAATTTAGCGTTCTGAGAAGAGATTATATCTTGCGCGATACTCTTGACTTTCTTCTTTAACTTCGTAGAAAGAGTTACGTGAAAGGAGAAACAAAACTCTCGTCCCTGCTTGCTTTTAAAACAAGGGTGTTCGTCGTTTTCATCCTCAGTCGGCAGTAGCACGTTGAGCCTACGAAGTCAATACTTGCAGCCATGAAGTTAGCTAGGACTTGCACATTCGTGTTGACCATTTTAGTAGCATCTTTGACTACTAGCCAAGGAGCTTCAATTCCGTCTAAGCACTGTGATGTATCCTACAGTTGTCTCTCCGTTTACGATCCCGTCTGCGGATCGGATGGCAGAACGTACAACAGTGAATGCTATATGAGCTGGGAACAATGCTCCGACCCCAGTAACTAAAAATTTGATTACAATTGCTAAATAACCTACTCTACTAACTCTTAAACTATTGTAGGTTTGACTGTCCTGCACAAGGGCGAATGTAAGAGCCAAGAAACAACGACCAGAAAAGTAGCTTGCAGGGAATGCAGTTTTACTTTAGAATACAACCCGGTATGCGGATCAAACGGCAAAACCTACGGCAACATTGGCGAGTTCAATTGCGATAAAAACTGCGACAAAGGTAGTAAATACCCTTTGATTTAATTTTTAAAAAATCAATATTATAAATCAAACTCCTTAGGTTTGCGTTTAGCACATAAGGGTACATGCCCTTAAAACATCCAAGAAAGATTCCTTCTGGAGTACAGTAAAGGCACTCCTTCCTACTCCTGTGTTCTACTGAGGAGCTCAGATTTTGAAGTATTGCCTTAAATGCGAGTTTAGATTGAAAAGATAACTGTCATCATACACGAATGTTCCTCTTTAATACATACTTCCCGTAAAAAAATGATAGTAAAATGGCTTTTTAAAAATACTGTAAAGCTTTCAAAAAATTCTTTAAAATTTCTTAAAAATTGACGTATTTTTCGCTGATTTTTTTACTGGATTTCTACGAGAGTACTATACTATTCCATTCAATTTTTCTTTGATATTTACAAAACTCCGTCTAATGATCGTTTATACAAAAGCTCGTAAGAACGTCTTTTCCGGGTATTTCCGCTCTATTCTTAATTCCGAAAACAACGTGTTTTTGAAAATAGAAGCAATCTCCTTGAACCTCCATTAGACAAAGTCACGCCAACGGGAAAATACATTTTGCTTTGATGGCAAGAGTAAACACGGAAATCAAAACCGGTTTCAATTCACCACACACGCGTATAAAGTCCTGTAGCTTTACGTTCAGCCGGCAGTATCACTTTGAACCTAACACAGCTAACCAGTCATGCAGCTAGCTACAACTTTCGTATTTGTTTTGACTGTTTTGGTCGTATCTTCGAGTACTGGCCTAGGAGCATCAGTTAACGGCATCTCCTGTGGAAACTGCATTTGTATCGCTTTATACGACCCCGTCTGCGGCTCTGATGGCAAAACTTACGGCAACGATTGCGAACTGAATTGCCATAAAAGCTGTGATTCCAGTACTAAATTTGACGTTCAATGTTAAGTACGTAAAGTCTATTTAATCGATTGTCTTCTTATTTTTTTCCCAGGCTTGACTTTGGTGCGAGAAGGTGAATGTTTGACCCAAGAGACAACAACTAGAAAGCGCACTTGTGGGGACTGCTTTTGCACTTTACAATACGCACCAGTATGCGGATCAGACGGCAAAACGTACGGCAACGTTTGTGCTTTAAATTGCCAGAAAGCCTGCAAGAAAAGTACCATATTTATTGTTTGACTCTGAAATTTCGTACCGTTATATTTTAATTTTCTAGACTTGCGTCTTGCACACGAGGGCGAGTGTCGTAAAAAGTCGTAAAAACTGAAGGTTATTCCACTTCCTTCCGAGTGTTTACTGAGGAGTTGGAAGTAATGTCGTGTAAAATGTCCTTTTAAATTTGAAAAGTGACGTAGCATCAATATATAGCCAACACCCCACACTATATGATTCAACTGTATAATTAAACTAACTGAAAGCAATGAGAAAACAATGAAAGCAATGAAAGAAAATAAATGTAATAAAAGGAAATAAATTTTTTTCATAAAGTAACAAAAAGTAAACAAAGGTAACAATACACAGAAAAGGTAAAATTGCATAAGATTATATCTTGATAAGAAGCAAATAAAGTAGATTTGAAAAGAATACGTGCTTGATTGAGCACGTTCCTATCGAAAGCTTTTTAAACGACAAGGGCAAAAGCGTTTAAAACGTTAGTCCAATGCGTAGAATACTTAAACGTTACAAAACTAAGGGACTTTTTTAAATGAGCTAAAGCGATCATGGAACAGTTTTTAAGTGGTCCAGTGGATCGGTTAATAGCAGACCCCTTAGATGAATCATTATAATAATTCCAAAGTGAGGACCCACGTGTTGTGTACAACGCAACACAGTGAATGACAACCATGCAACTTAAGAGCTACTGTTCTTCGTTTAACTACTTTCCTGCATTACATAATCTTCCAAACATTTCCCAGTTTTTAGTTTTTGTAACTTTACCTCTGGTAAAAACCCAACCTTCGGCGGGGACTTCCATTGTCTTTTTAATGCACCGCAGCTAATTTAGCGTTACGGGAAAGAGATCACATATCTTCCGCGATACCCTGGACTTCCTTCTCGAGTATCATTCGTAGAAAGAGTTACGTGCATGGGGAAAACACACTCTCATTCCCTACTTACTTTCTAAACACGCGGGGAAATACTGCGTCAAAATGGGAAAAACAGGTTCCAATAAAAAAGAATTCATCGATTTAAAGTCCACGCCTTTGATACTCAGTCGGCAGTAGCACTTGGAACCTACAAAGTCAAGACGTACTTGCAGCCATGAAGTTAGCATCTTGCACGTTCGTGGTGACTGTTTTGGTCGTATCTTTGACCATTAGCCAAGGAGCATCAAGTCCGGCTAGGTCTTGTTTAGAGTTCGCTTGTCTCACTGTTTACAAACCCGTCTGCGGATCCGATGGCAAAACGTACAGCAACGACTGCGTACTGGAACAGCGGCAATGCTTCGACACCAGTAACTCAAAATTCGGTGACAACTGCTAAATAAACTGCTGTACGAACCCTTTTAAACTATTTCAGGTTTGACCCTCCTGCACACGGGCGAATGTAATAGCCAAAACAGAAAGATTCGACAAATAGGTTGTGGGAGTCGTCCTTGCACCTATGAATACTCGCCAGTATGCGGATCAGACGGTGTAACATATGGCAACCGTTGCGCTTTGATTAGCGAGAAACCATGCAAGAAAAGTATCATATTTTTCGTTTGACTCTGAAATTTCGTACCGTTATATTCTAATATTCTAGATTTGCGTTTTGTACACGAGGGCGCGTGTCATAAAAACTGAAGATTGCTGCACTTTTTTCTGAGTTCTTAGTCTGTTTACTGAGGTGAGTCGAAAGTAATGTTGTACAAACAGTCAGTTCAAATGTGAAATGATGTAGCATCAATACATAGCCAAGATCCAATACTTTAAAAGATTCAAGAGTCCGCAAAAAGTCACGCTCTTGCACAAACGCTGGTGAAAAGCCTTGTCTTTAGTGGTAATTCCCAAAGTGGGTAATTCCCAAAGTGCTTTTGGAAAAACAAAATATTGTCTTGGAACTACGTTTGACCGTACTTCATTCAAAGTCACGTAAATGGGAATACCAAACTAGACCTAACTTGCTTTAATGACAAGGACCGAATACTTTACATCAAACCAGTTTTCCCACCAAAACAAAACAAACGTATAAGAACCCTGGATTTACCCTCGGTCGCCAGAACATTGTGAATCCAGAAAGCCAACACATAGTCTGCCAGCATGAAGTTAGCTACCAACTACATCGTTTTGACCGTTTTGGTAGCATCTCTGACAGCTAGCCAAGGAGCACCGCTTGAAGATCCGCCTTGTGGAAGGTTCGCTTGTCTCGCATGGTACCGCCCCGTGTGTGGATCCGATGGCAAAACGTACCCAAGCGAATGCGAAATGGGATGGCAACAATGCCAAGATCCCGGTAATTAAATTTAATTACAGTGTTCTATAAGGTACAGTATTATCGCGTTTATCACTTTAAAGTTTAAATTACTGCAGGTTTGACTATCGTGCACGAAGGCGAGTGTGGGAGCCAAGAAAAAGCAACTAGAAAGCGGAGTACTTGCGGGGCTTGCAAGTGTCACCCTAACAATAGTGGCCCTCTAGTTTGCGGATCAGATGGTACAACATACAGAAACAGTTGCGAATTGCACTGCAAGAGATTCTGCGAACGGGGTACAGATTACTGTGATTCTGTGTTGGGTTTCAATTTCAACGTTCTATCTTATACTTCTAGGTTTGCGTGAGGTACCCTGCGGAAAGACTACCAGTCTACCAGCCAAAGGCCGCGATCCTTAGTTACCTGGCTCAATCTGTCTATCTTCAAGAATTGCAAAATTGACGAAGCGTCAATATAGAAAATGCTCTAGAACTAAAAAGAAAAAGGGTTTGATTTAGACCCTTTCTGGCTACAATCGTACTTCAAACGATTTAAGTCTGGGTTTTCCGTCCCTGCACTAGTAAGTTAATAAATTCTCATTCGTTCATGGGTCTTTCCAGTGTTAAACCAAATACAGTAGATATCGAACCAAGAATAAGGGCAAATTTTCTTCAACCTCCGCTTTAACTTACTTCTCAGTTCATTCGAAGTCAAGAAAACAGGAAAAGGTCTTTGACCTTTTCTTTCGAGACAACAACAGATTATCCTGTAAGTCCAAACAGGTTCCTTAAATAAACAAACTTGAATAAACCATCGTATCTTTATCCACAGTCGCCAGTACAGTTTTAACCTCCAGAGCGAATATACTACAGCGATGAACGTACTGAAGTTTGACGTACTGCCATTCCAAGTTTCCGTTTTAAAACTCGAAAGAAGGACGACTTATAAGATAATTTAACCCTAAGCTTAATATACTAAAACAATACTAATATACTATATAACAACTAACCTACTATATAACTAATATACTATATAAGTTATATATACTATATAACTTGACCGTAATACAAAAATAAGTGCCCTTGAACCTTGCCTTGAACCATGAGTTACGAGTTTCCTACATTCCTAGTAACTTCTCTTAAAACTAAAAGATAATCAAATCCAGCCCTTACGGCATGTGCTCGCATTGTTTCAATAGAGAAACAGCTCATTTTCTAGGAAAACGATGTCGAGCTGACCCCAGACGACCTTATCAAATCAACAGGGAAAAGTGACCGGGTCTACCATCTTTATTAGCTACGCTTTGAAGAAAAAGAAACAAATGTTTAGCTAAATCTGTTCCCCCATATTAAGGAATGGCCACACATATAAAGAGTGCAGCTTGCTATCCGATCGTCAGTGAGACATCCAACATCCAAACTGAACCAACATTTACTTAGTCATGAAGTCGATTACAGTCTTCGTGTTCGCTCTCGCTTTTCTAGTTGCGATTTTGGATAGCAACTATGGAGTGACTGCTACAAAGCCATCCTGTGGGGACTGCATTTGCACTATGGAATATAATCCCGTATGTGGATCGGATGGCCAGACTTACGGCAATCCGTGTCAACTACACTGCGCAAGTCTTTGCAAACCTGGTAATATTATCAAATATAAGCAAATGCATATTTTTGTACTCTACATTATATTTTAATTCACTTTCAGGTTTGCATCAAGTAGACAAGAGCAAATGCAAACGTGAAGTGTCCTTTAGCAGTACTATTTGAATGCTTTGCTGGAATAAAGAGTTCCTTTGTACTGCCGCTTAGAATACATTAGTTTCCATAACGGACAAACCTGCGGCTATCAATACACTAATATTTAACCCCGCACCTTTTCACTCTAATTCATTTTGTGATTTTTTTTAACAACCGATTACTAGAACTATTTCAAGAATCACGGATTCCAGGATGCTACATCCCTTCCAATAATTACGCCAATTATTTTATAAAATCTTAGAAAGTGCGAGCTTAGTGAATACCATTAACGAATGCATTGTCAGCGAAACTCGTAAATCTGTTACTGATCGTCGTTTATACATTTTTTTGCAACCTGAAGCAGCAGCCATATATGCGGAAAGCAACAAGTGCGCCTATAGGTTAATCAAGTAACTGAATAATTTAATTTCTGAGTCACAATTACCCGCGAAAATAATTCCTAAGATCTTTCGTAAACCCTTGAAGTGAAAAGATACCTAAAATAATAACAAAAACAATAATAATGGCAAACATGTGCCGCTTGCACATGAAATTATTCCATAATTCGTAAGATCTTTCGTAAACCCTTGAAGTGACAAGATACCTAAAATAATAACAAAATCCTTAGTTCTAAATAAGTAATTAAAACTATCAAGCAAATAAAAGCTAATACAATGAAAGCATACCACTACCATACAACTTCGTATAACCGGTTTAAATACAACTCGCTGCTCAAAACATGTTTGAAGACCACAGGGTTTTGAACCCATCAGCGTTTCAGAGGACAATTGTGCAAGAGACTCAGGTAGTATCCTACTCGGATGGAAAAAGTTCTCGGCAAACCCGCCGAAACAGAAGGTTACCAATTTCTTTTGTCTAAACACTTGAAAGTTCGGAAACCAATTAAACCTGCTCTAGTTTTCACCCTAATTATGAACCGATTAACTCAGCCCTTGCAACTCTGGCCATTAGTCTGGTGCTCTACTTAATCAGATTGCCCTGCAAGTTATTACAACGCTGGGCTAATCAAGCGCATCCAGATAAACAAAATAAAGGCAATCCTACAAGGAACGACAAAGTTAAACCTTACGACGACTCTCTGACAGTGCAGCATCGCTCACACAGGCCTGAGGGCGAATTTAAGCACCTTATTTGCGCAAAAAATATAATAAAAAGCCCTTAAAGAACGCAAAATTGCTTTTACGAATAATTAGAAAATCATTAAGATTTTGTCAATGTCATTATTTACGATAATACTCTCCACATTGTTGGTTCATTACGAGTTTGGTCACACACGGTCAAGGATTTTAGCATCACAATTAGACTTCTAAAATCTCTATTCCAAAGCAACGCTTTGGGCTGCAACTAGAGATGCGAAAATGTACAAGGGAGAGTTCATTAGTGGCCTTTTAATTGCATTCCTTCACATAAATAAGGAGCTCTCTCTCACGGAAGTCCCTGTTTTCCCATTGCCCCTGTCCCTAATGTAATCTCCGCTAGCATCGCATCCATTTAGACGGAAGGAAACGTCCAAAAAAGAACCCAGCTCCACAGCTCTGTGGGCTCACATACTGATTAAAGGTAACTGAGCAGCAATATATACACCCGAAGCCCCCTTGGAGGAAACGTGACAGTGCAAGCCAAAGTCTCGAACAACAATCAAGTCAGAAACCCGAAGAGCTAAAGGGGCTGCTGTCTCTTCTCTCCCTCTCAATCCCGTTCGTGTCCATGTTCCATATCAAAGTGCGCTAGCCCCTGGAAAACTTCAACGTTTTCGAATTATACCCCACGAAAAAAATGAAATATTCGCTTGGAATTTGCCTAATAGTGACCACTTGCAGTGTCGTGCTAGCGTCACCCCGGTTTCGTCGCTCGACGTGCAGTTGCGATTGGAAATACGACATAGTCAGTATTTAAATCCACTTGTTTCATTTCAATTTGCTTTACCATTTAAAATAATAATAATACTAATAATTACAATTAGTTCAATTTAAAAGAAACTTTTTTTTTCTACTTCCTAAGGTATGTGGGAGTGATGAAGTGAGTTACCCAAGCGCTTGCTGGCTGGATTGTTTTGTGAGCCATGACATGTGGGTAGCTCGTAAATTAGGCGTTTCCGAGTTCGGCATATCAGGTAAACAATTAATACGTGAAAGTAAATTTACTACGTAAAGGTTAAGATATAATTGTAACTAAATACAAATTGATCTTTTTTAGGTGTTAAGGTAACGCATAAAGGTGAATGTGGCACTCCAGCCAAGTCCTTGAAACAGATTCGGATATCCGAAAAGGAAAATCGCCCTCAATCGGGACAAAACGACGTGCTGCAAGACGAGAAAGGCCAGCGCTATCGCCATCGCCACATAAACAAAATTGCTGCGTAATACCTCGGCTATTTGAAGCTTGACCAGACCAGTGTTCTTTTTTTTAGTCCAATTTGGTTATTTTGGCTTAGTGCTTGAAGCTTCTTAAGGCCTCTTTCATTACAAATCCTTTACTTCTAACGCATTTTTGAGAATTTTTTTAATACTTTTTTTAAAGTTAAGCAATCTGGGATAATAATTGCTTTTATGCGAGGTTTTGAACCCAGTAATATCGTTTGAGTATGGGAAAAGAGACTTACCTTGCCGTCCCAGCCGAGAGGTAAGTTTTTGGGATTGTAGGGTACATCATCTTCATCTTCGTCTTCAGATTCGGCTACGCTCACGTCTTCGTCGGATTCTTCACGTTCCCCTTCTGTGCGGGCTTGTTTCCGTTCCACATTTTCCTTGGTAGCGGTTCTCTGTTCTGATAACAGTTCAATCAACCAGTACGCTTGGGCCTCCAAGAAAGCTACTTCTTTGTGACGCTGAGCATCTCGGTCTCCTCCTGCTTGTTTGCCAATTTTGCTCTTTGCAAAGAACGATGGGTCGACTTCACTGAGTTCTTTGCCTTTAGTGGAAAACAGACGTTGAGCACGTTCTTCCAATGTCCTACAAGTGAAATCCATCTTTGTAAGTTTTATATTCCTGCGATTTTTTCTAGATTACCCTCCACATTTCAATCCCAAGGCTGTCAAGGCAGATTTCAATCTATCCAAACCCAAGGAAGCTAACTCTTCCCAAGATGAAAAACCGGATAAATCCAAGTGAGCTCCTGCATGAGCCAAAGCGGAACTGGCCGTTGAGTCTTTCTATAAGAATGAGCTGATGTAAAATACGGGGAAAATGTTATTTTGAAATTGTTTACTGGCCATCCGACGAATGTCCCAGCTTCCCATTGTTTCTTAAAGTCTGCTTCGACGTTCTCCAGTTCTTTCTTGAAGCCAAATAAAGGTTTCACACGCATTAAATAGTCTGACAAGTAATCCACCAAGCCTTGCAAATACTGGCGGTATTCTGCTCCTTTACGTTCTTTGGAAATGTCGGAAAAGTGGTCAAACGTGGACAGAAATGTGACGTAATCCACTTTTTCCACTCCTTTCAGGTTTATATAGCGAGTATAGCATTCGTGCAAGTCAAAGTACTTGCCATAACCTTCCTCATCAGTGAAGTCCACCAAGTCTGTCAAAAAACACAAGTTAAGAGTACGTACTTAAGGGTAAAGAAAGTTAAATAGCTCACTATTAGCTTCGTCATTGGGGTTCTCACGAAGCTTGGCTAGTTCTTCAAATTCTATAGACATGGGAACTGAAATCTCATTGGGATGCTTCCTGTGGAATTCTTTGATTGACTTCAGGCGGTTATAGAACTCGCCAAACTCGTTGGGACCAGACAAAGCTGCCACTTCTTCTTTACGCATCCCATCCTTATCTTCATAGATATCTTTCAGCAAGTTGGTACACTCCACAAACCTCTACAAAAGCAAACTATGAATACGTGTTACTTTTTCGAAAGTACTGCTATACTTACATCTAACAGCAGTTTCTGACGATGCTCTGAATTGATGACTTCTCGTTGCTGAAAACAGAAAAATAACAGAAGAATCAGTGACAGGAAAAATACAGAAAATAAAAACACAAGAAAGACAGAAGCCGCAAACACGAACGAACGAAAGAGATGGCAGATGCAACATGAAAACTTACCGTGCCCTTTTTAGTCAAGTTCTCTTTAACAACAGCATCAACCAATCGTTCACGCTCTTCATGATATCTTCTTTGTTGTTCTAATAAAGATTCCATAGCGAAATGCTATGCAAATTTACGATATATTTAAATATCACGCACACAAACAAACAGAAACACAGACCACACTTTTCCCAAGCACAGGACGCCCTCAAAGGCGGGAAAAAAGCGTCTAGCTAAAGGTAGCCTTTAAAAAGCTTGGAGGCGTGGCTAATGTCTACTGAGAAATAACTGTCCTGGTGAAAATGACTAATACTATCCTTGACCCTTACCCTTGACATTTTTGTTGACTCTTTTTCCTTCGGTGGTTGTCCTTCCTTCTTTTTTCGGAGAAATGCTTCGTTTTACTTACGTTGCCCTATGTCCAGAACAATAAGCAAAGTCAGATGATGATGGTAGTAGTAGTTTGATTGTGGTAGAGTTAAGAAGCAAATACATGGGTAAATGATTTTGGTAAAGCCATCCTGTTGTCTGCTCTCCTCAACACAACGCAGGACATTTATTCGTGACAATAACCCAATATTCATCAAATGTTGCCGAAAACAAATGGATTTCCCCACGGAGTGCAAAATGTATGGATAATAACCTTACACAAAAAATAATGGCAAATAAGCAGACTTCATGAAAATAAAATTCAGTCTCTGATTAAACATACTAGAAGAGACTGTTTACACCATTAAATTCACACTGCCCAGGTTCGGAACATTAGGGACGCTTTTCTTCAAATCCGCTACCGAGCAACAATACATATAACCGGAGCCAAAATTGGTCCTAGACCATGTTGCCCACGTAATTTGGGAGCAGACGTCAGTACAAAGGATATCGGCAGCCGTGAGACTAGAAATATGAGGATTGTTGATTCCAACGAAAGCTACGGCTTCATTACTGGCCGGATCGTGTACTACCTTCCAGTAGTATTTGGGAGCGGGCAAATAGCCAACTTTGTTGGTATCGTAATACAGATAAATTTTCACTGGGTTATTATTCACATCAGGAAGAGTTAAAATATCATGCACGCCNGGGCAAATAGCCAACTTTGTTGGTATCGTAATACAGATAAATTTTCACTGGGTTATTATTCACATCAGGAAGAGTTAAAATATCATGCACGCCAGTGTAAACGTTCAGATTACGTTTGCGAATACTTCCTTGTTCCCGTGTGGCCATTTCCAGCGCTTTCCAGTTCCCGTTGTTGAACGCTTGCCATTGAGGAGCTGCATTAATATAGTAATACGTCGCATCTTGCTCTGCCAGGAAGATAAAATCCGCGTCAGGTGCCAAATGTCCTCGAGCAAAGTACCAGCTTTTGGATACGTTGAAGTACGTATTGGCCAAAGCGCTCGAACCGAGAATGGTAGTAAGCGTAGTTAATTGGCTACTTTGGCTGTAAGCCGTGTCGACTGGAATTGTACCGAAGTAGTTTCCTTTACGGAAAGAAGGACGTGTTGCATCTCCATCACTGGCGTCAATCGCGGATCCATAGAGAATATCCGCAACGTACAAAGTGACAAAATTGGTTTTGTCATGACAGACTTGGATTTGGCCCAGAAAAGACGTACCAACTTCCCAGCCAATCGTTACCATAGTACCTTCATTATTCGCACCACAAGATGTGCTCTCGCGCAAGGCTTCGCGGACTTTTTTATAACAACCCATGGCTCCGAAACCTACACTACCGCTGGCTTCGTTCAATGCAAAAACGCCCGCTACACACGTAGCTGGGGACGTTGCGGTATTTGTAGCGAGCAAGTAATCACCGGAGCCAGTACAAGCTACAGTAACTTGTTGACCGGAAGATAAGTGAAGCTGGCGAGAAGTACCACTCAATGTAGGCAGAACAAACGAATTGTTGGCATCGACAAGAAAAGGAGCATTCGTCGGCGGGTTTACGTCCAGATCAATGGCACAGGAATCTGGACAAGACGTGTTAATTTAATCTCTAAATTTATTACTAAAGTTGGAAAACTTACCAGCGCGTGACGAAGGCTTAGTTTCAGCATTTTCGGATATTTTGTGTCTAGTGATAAGACTACCCGCGCGCGCCGAAGAAACAGCACACAAGATAACGACGAATGTTTCTTCTGTGAAGAGTCTCATCTTTGCACTTGCTATATCTGTTCCCAACTTTGCTCGCTTTTATACTGCGACTACTGCCACTTTAACCATATGTGTTGAAGTCTGGATACAGGTGTCTTTCCCCACGGATGCCACTCTATCACGCGCGCTTGACAAATTGCGGCGTATGTAAACGCAGCTGTTTGAACTAGGATAATCCGTATTGACTAAGTGTTGCCCATATATAACGACATTGCCAGTTTAAGGGATCATAATTATATATATATATAAATATAGCCTTAGCGAAGCAGACTTCTACGTCAACCAATAAGTCATCGGAATGGCACAATGACAAACTATTCACACTAAGCCCCGTTATCATTGTTGCACACCATGTTCACGTGTCTTCGTTTACATAAAACATTGTGTTCCGGAAATATAACCTGTATGCTCGCTACTATGTTATAGATCATTTACAAAATCTAGTTCGTCTATAAAGTCAACTCAACTAAATGTCAAAGCAGGGACATTTTT
The DNA here is from genome assembly GCA_022832235.1 of Lepidurus couesii. Taxonomy (NCBI): domain Eukaryota; kingdom Metazoa; phylum Arthropoda; class Branchiopoda; order Notostraca; family Triopsidae; genus Lepidurus; species Lepidurus couesii. The sequence goes on from JAGJRP010001062.1 coordinate 17,091, forward strand.
TGTAACTATTAAGATCAGAGTGAGCATTTGCTTTTCGTTGGAATATTTATTGGAAGAAATAAAGAAAAGCTCGTACATATAGGCAGAGCTGCAACTCGCTCTTTCTTTTTTTGTGAGCGCATTCGCGCTCGCGCTCTTTGTTGTTGTTTTTTGCGAGCGCGCTCGCCCATTCGCTCACAGGCCTGATGAAGAGCGCGCTCGCGCTCGCCCTCGTTTGTAACTGCCATCTATTGAGTGGGAGAAATTTTTTTGAAAAATAAGATATCAATAAATACAAAAATACTCTAAAATAATGAATATAATAAAAATTAATAAATATATTATAAACATATAAATTGAAATAAAATATAATATAAATAATATAAGACTATTTAGCCAACAATAGTTATGTAACCCGTTGTTTTTGTCACACGTTTCACGTTGCGGCTCATAGATGGCGCAGCTTTACGAGCGCAGGCTATCAGTACTTTTTGAGCGCGTTCGCGCCCGCAAAAAATCAAAGAAGAGCGCGCTCGCACATTCGCTCGTGTCAGCGCGAGCGCGCTCTTTTTCGAACGCGCTCGTTGCAGCTCTGCATATAGGTTAGGGTAGGATACATTTCACAAAAGGGCCGTTTGCAGTGGTCTGTAAAAAAGACTTGGAACCTTTTCTAGCAACAAGAATTCGGTAATAGTTGAACGTACATTCCTGTTTGTCAATATGAAACACTGAAAGATGAAACAGCGTTTGCCTGAAGGTACATTATAATACTGTAAAAACTATTTGAAGAAGACATCGGCCTAAATTCCTTTACAGCAATAAAATTAATTAAAGGAATGCGACTTGATTCGCTACGGATAAACTGTTTATAAGCATTTATTATTAGCAAACTCACTTAAGTTCTTTCTTTGGTTTAAAACTGACTTTTGACACTAAATTATAACCCTGACCCGCGAATTAAGAACTGCGACTTAAGAAAAAGCAAAATAAAAAAGTAAATTACACCATTAAATTCACACTGCCCAAGTCAGGAACATTCGGAACGCTTAATCTTAGATCCTCTACCGAACAGCAATACATATAACCGGAGCCAAAATTGGCCCTAGACCATGTTGCCCACGTAATTTGGGAGCAAACGTCAGTACAAAGGATATCGGCAGCCGTGAGACTAGAAATATGAGGATTGTTGATTCCAACGAAAGCTACGGCTTCCTTACTGGCCGGATCGTGTACTACCTTCCAGTAGTATTTGGGAGCGGGCAAATAGCCAACTTTGTTGGTATCGTAATACAGATAAATTTTCACTGGGTTATTATTCACATCAGGAAGAGTTAAAATATCATGGATGCCAGTAAAAACATTAAGATTGCGTTTACGAACACGTCCTTGTTCCCGTGTGGCCATTTCTAGCCCTTTCCAGTTCCCATTGTTGAAAGACTGCCACTGAGGTGCCGCATTGATATAGTAATACGTCGCATCTTGCTCTGCCAGGAAGATAAAATCCGCATCAGGTGCCAAATGTCCACGAGCGAAATACCAGCTTTTGGATACGTTGAAGTACGTGTTGGCCAAAGTACTCGAACCGAGGATGGTAGTAAGTGTGCTTAATTGGCTACTTTGGCCGTAAGCCCTGTCGACTGGAACCGTACCGAAGTAGTTTCCTTTACGGAAAGCAGGACGTATTGCATCCCGATCACTGGCGTCAATCGCGGAACCATAGAGGATATCCGTCGCGTACAAAGTGACAAAATTGTTTTTGTCATGACAGACTCGGATTTGGTCCAGAAAAGACGTACCAACTTCCCAGCCAATCGTTACCATAGTACCTTCATTATTCGCGCCGCATGAAGTACTCTCGCGCAAGGCTTCGCGGACTTTTTTATTGCAACCCATAGCTCCGAAACCTACACTACCGCTGGCTTCGTTCAATGCAAAAACGCCCGCTACACACGTAGCTGTGGACGTTGCGGTACTTGTAGCGAGCAAGTAATCACCGGAGCCAGTACAAGCTACAGTAACTTGTTGACCGGAAGATAAGTGGAACTGGCGAGAAGTACCGCTCAAGGTAGGCAGAACAAACGAATTGTTGGCGCCGACCAGCAAAGGAGCATTAGTTGGCGCCTTCACGTCCAGATCAATGGCACAGGCACCTATATTCAACAACGAAACTTTTAATTCATAATTTTATAATTTTATAATAAAGGCGACAGTTTACCTGGACGCGATGCAGTGTTCTTGGCAGAATTTTGGTATTGTCTGCGTTGAGCAGTGAGACTTCGAGTCACACATGCTGAAGCTAATGCTAAGCCGAGAACAAACAGCGTGGCTTTCGTGAACAGCTTCATCTTTGCACTGGACGAATCTGTTCCCAGCTTTGCTCTTTTGCGTACTCGCTTAGCACTATAGCGTCACTTCTAAACCACATGTTTGTCGGTCAAAGGCCGAAGACTCACTCACTAGTGGTTTATGTATGCGTCAATATCCTCAGAATTCCCGTCACTTCCACGCAGCAACTATCAGCTGTTTAAATACAATAATTATCCAATAATTGCGGTGTTTTACCTTTGTGTGTCACTATTTTAATTACAAAGAAAATATTTATTAAAAAGACAGCTATGTATACTTAGATTCTTACGTTAACGAATATGTCGCCGGATTAAAACAACGGCAGCCGCGCCAAAATAAACTCCACAATCCTTACGCCATTTCACATGTGTTGGTGCTTTTGTACACATAACATGCAGGGTAATCGAATAGCTACAAACTCTATATTACCGCAAGGCTTTTAAGTAGAGGTTGCGTATAGAAAACTCTTAAACTCCTTTATAAATGTTACGCTACAGCAGGGGTCGGCAACCTTTTACCCAACGCGGTCCAGAACAAAAGCATGCAGGGTAGTGGCGGGCCGGATTAATCCTTTGAACTATTAATTCAAAATTCAGCCGTAATAAAATTTTGGAGGATCAGAAGGATCAGAACTCTTTCTTAAATTGTTTTTCATGTCAGCTGATATTTCTTCAATTCGCCTCGTAACGGTTCTCGCCGAAAGGCTTACAATTGAAAANGTCTTGTTCACCGCTTTTTCGATACAGCGAACTATTTAAAAGTAAATAAAAACCGTGCAGGGAAAGTCCCCGCGTCAATGGCCTATAGGTGCCCAAAAGTGCCCAAGTAAAGGGTTTCAGTTTTTGGAGTGCCGCTCATCGGAGGTAGCAGTAAAAAATATAAGAAAATCAGTTTTAGATAGTTCTGATGCTGTAGTTCATTATTAGTCTAGTTCACCGCTATTTCGGTATAGTGAACAATCTAAAAATAAATAAAAATGTGCAGGGAAAGTCCCCATCAATGGCGTATATATAGAAGCCTATAGTGGCAAAGTAAAGGGGTTCTGTTTTTTTAATGCAGATAATCGGAGATAGCAGCAAAAAATACAGGAAAATTACTTTCAGATAGCTCGGGCGCTGTTATTCATTATTAGTCTTGTTCTTTGCTATTTCCTTACCGTGAACCATTTAAAAATAAATAAAAACCGCAAGGAAAGTCCCCCCGTCAATGGCCTAGAAGCCCAAACTAGAAAAGGGTTTCGGTTTTTTTGAATGCAGATCATCGGAGACAGCAGTTAAAAATACAAGAAAAATGCCCTTTGATAGCTCTGATATTCTTATTCTTTAATGGCCTTCGTTCAATATTCTACAATATACAAAAATAATGGTTTTGATACGTGCACGCACCGACTTAAGAGTCAGTTAAAATTGTAGAACACACTCCGATTTCAAAGCGCATGGACGAAAAGTGAAAGGTCTGCGGCCTCATTTTCTCTTACAGTTTTCAAAAATTCTCTCGAAATGTGACGTTTATAGGAATTCTTGAACTTGGACTAGTAAGAAAAACGCAACAAAAAGAGAAACCACTTAAATAATTGCATCAACAATTATTCTATCAAAATTTACAAATTGTCTCAAAATTCTTGAACTATAGGGCTATACCCATAATAAGACTCCTGTTTTCCCCCAAAAAAAACATTTCAAGTACCGATTTATGAATTTTTATATTTTATCTTATAGCTATTGCATCCTTAATTCCTTAAAAACTTAGTTATTGTCGTGTTTAGTCCCGTTGGTTAAAACCAGGAAAGCACTCATGTAAGCCGGGTTATAAAATCGTGAAATTGGCTTATTTCGTATGAACATCAAAACGTGTCCTTACAAGTTCAAGAAAACGAATTCATACGGTTTTTGTTGCCGCTGAACGGATGCACACCCTGAAGCACCCCTACATGAACGCCAGTTGCCTCCTATAGCAAGCAGACAATGTAGACGTGATTTTTTCTCCAGCGGTGTTATTAAAGCCAGGGCCGTCTTATCGCATGGGCCAACTGGGCACTGGCCCAGGGCCCCACGAGTCTGGGGGCCCATCCTGACCTGTTTAGGGGCCCATTTTGAACTAAGGGGGGCCATCCTGACCGGTTTAGCGACCCATTTTGAAACTTGGCCCAGGGGCCCAGGGGGGTGTTAAGACGGCCCTGATTAAAGCTAGTATAGTTAAGCTTTATAACGTAGTGAGTTAAACACTACCAATCGGATTAAGTGTTATCGTTAAGTGTGGTGTTTGACAAGCATTACCAATCGTGTTAAGTGTGCACACTTAACAGCCATTTGCCAAACACCATGGTGTTTGGCAAATGGCTGTTCCTCTGCGGATGTGTTTGTGGGCCTTTACACTTATTTGTAAGTTTTACGCGCTTTGTTAATGAATTGATTTCATGCGTACTGATACTTTTTCTCTTTTCTTCTAGTTTTCGGTGGCGAACTGAAGGTGAAAAGGAACACGCTCTCCTGCGCCAAGAGGTCAACATTTCAGCTTAAAAGTCATGGGGAGCTTCGGGGTAATGACAGTAACACTTTAAATTAGTTATAGTACTGCCAAGTTCTGCAAATCCACGGTAAGTTTCTAGAAAAAATGTGTACGATTAATTGCCAAACTAACTTTGTTGTACTAATTTAGTTTCTGTTTATTTTGACCCTTGGAAAAGGCGCTTCTGGAAATGACGCAAGGAGATTGCGCATTTTTCAAGACTTCAAGTTCTTGTGTGAGGAGTGCATGTCCTCCTCCTAGTCCGCTCAGCCTAACTTCGCCCCTGGCCTTTCGTCATACTTAGGAGAAGACAAAAAACCCGCACCTTTAATCCAAGGTTCTTTTATAGAAGGTTAGCTCAAAAGGGGATTAAGGGTATTAATCCTTTTCACCTGCGACGTCACAGTTCTGCA
>JAGJRP010001063.1:0-22346 GCA_022832235.1 Lepidurus couesii
TTTAGGGACAACGCCGATCAGATCAAAAATGGCCGATTGATCTGATCTGATCTGATCTAATCTTTTTAAAAAGATCCAGAACACTGAACGGAAGAACTGGTTCACTCAGTTCTTACGTTGGACAGCTGCAGGTGGCCGTTCAACTGGCTGAGTTGAACGAGCGTTCGCAATAAAACGTCCGTCAAGCTTAGGGGTGGGCTTAGGGATCGTCCCGAGTTCTACGACAGAATGAAAACAGTTGAACGGAAGGCGGTTTTCGAGTTACGCGCCAAGTCATCCCGTTGAGCTGTTCACGCTAAAACGCCCGTCCAGCTGATCCGCGTCCACGCGAAAGTGCCAATTGAGCCAACTGGTCAGAGCAATTACTCAGTTCCGTTCACAATAAAACGAACCTTATATAGTCTTTACCAAATTCGTTCCCTAGCGGCAAGAATGGACGAAATCCACCATTTTAGGTACGTTTTCTACAAGACGCGTAAAGTAAACAAATCAAAACAATAACAGACAAGTTTAAGTAGCAAGATATTTTGCTACTAAAACTAAACAAGTTCTTCAGAATCTGAAATATGAAAACACAATGTAATAGACAATGACCGGCACTTGTCTGTTGTTTTGGTTTGTCTACTTACGCGCCTTGTAGAAAACGTACCTAAAATGGTGGACTTCGCCCATTCTTGCCGCTAGATCTAGTGGCAAGAATGGACGAAGTCCCGTTGTTTGTTGTTGACATTTTTGGTATCGATACCTGTTTATTTGATTAAACTGTTGAACCCCAGTCTTGTTTCGATTTTTAACAGCCGATTTTAAACATGGGATCGATTCTGGTCCCAGTTTGGGCGCTAAACATGATAGAAAATAGTGTGGTTTATTCCAAATTCGGATAATTTCGACAGTCAAGTATTCCAATACTGATGCCACAAAGTGAATTAGTGATAATTAGTAAAATATGTAGTGCTCCCACTATGCACTGTGTTTCTGTTGATGGCCGAAGACACAAATCTAAAGCAAAAACACACAAAATCACCCCAACGGCGTACCCGACGACCCACAATAAACACTGGAAGGCTTTCAACGCCCTATATTTGCATGGTGGGTGTTCTCTTAGTACGCACACCGTAGGTGCCGCTACTACACTAGCGTAACCCTGGGTCGTACTAACTACCGCTGTCCTGGAATTCGCCAGATCTTTATTCCAATAGCCACCAAAACCCCGGCTTTGACGAATGCTCAACGCTATGGAGAAAATGCACGGTTCTAATTAACACTTTCTTGTCTAGATAAAAATCCGGCTTACCCGCAGCTGCAATTACCAACGCTGAAGTCGTGCACCCCACTACGAGCACGTCTATGGACCCGTCTAATCCTGCTACTCCGGACAGAACAAGCAAACACATCCCGACAACCACCTATAGAGGGGCAAAATACAAAATACATAGATTGAAGTAATTTCACAAACTTATCCATTCTGTTAGTTAAGTTATCCCTTCTTTTTAGACAAGCTTCCATCAGCAAAAATTCCTTTTCATCTCTATAAACTTTTTTTTTTTTTTTTTTTTTTTTAAAAGTCCGACCGGCTGTTTTTAGGCCAAATTGAACAGGAAAAGATTCCATTTCCAAGGCAGGAGAGAAAAAGGTTCTGCATTAGCGGACTTGGAGTACTCTGATTTACCTGTAGAACTCGCAGTAAAAGCACCCGGGCTGCCGGATATTGTTTTCTTTGCGTCTCCTTTTTTCTGACGTCGTTCGGTTCTTCCGTTGTGGCAACTTCAACTTCTTCTCCCTTGGATAACATTAAGGTTACACTCTGCTCATCGCACATTTTCTCTCCTGCGAGATACAAAGTTAGATAAAAAAAAAGTCCCCAAGGTTTCCATGGAGATAAAAAGTAACTTACTTTTGGGATGACTCAATCTCTTTTAATGGGACCAAAAAAAGGTACTAAATGCAGAAAGATTTTCTTAAGTATTGTGATCTTTTTTATAGGAATATGAGACAGCCAACTTGGCGGCAAATGATGGAATGTTTTGCGTCGCGGGGGAAGACGCAGACTAAAGCTCGCAGGAGAGACTTTCTCTGACATGCAAGGCCATATAACAAGGAAATGTTGAAAGATGCTGCGCATGCACGGGTTAGTAAATGCACGCGATATTTCCACAAGGAGAGCTAAATTTATCTTTTAGTTGCAAGGATCCGACATTGGCAAAATCTTTCATTCTTAACAGATGACATTAAAAGCAAAAACACAAACAAAAACGCCCCATGTAGGTAGGATTACTCTTACGGAACTAACTTTGTGGCTCCTTTTAGACGGTGTCGTGTCCATTTGAAGAAAGAAAAACTCTGAATCTTGGATGATTATTTTTTTGTGTCTATCAGATTATAATTTAAATAGAAAAAGGGTCTTTCTTCCAATAATGTACTTGAGAAAAATTATGAATGTTTTTAAGAATTTCGTATTCAAAACAGGAATTTTTCCGCAGAAATTTCAACCTGCCAGAAAACTGAAAGCATGAGTAAGGAATGCGTTTTTTTATTCTACTTTTTTTAATTGGTGGTATTTTTTTGGCGGAATTGGATAGATTTTGCCAATTTACAAAAATCTGATGAAAAGTAGCGAGATGGTAACCTACGTAAAGCTCCCGAAAGTTCAGAAAGACGTTTGTGAGTAAATTTTATATACGATTCACTTTTCATGAGAAAACATGCTGTGGCATTATGTATATCATATTTTGTCCGTTTTCATTTTCAGGTTTGGAAAAATTCCGTTATTTGAGAAGGTAACTCGAAGGCGGGGTGATCCGCCCCCCTTCGAGATATTCGAGGAGTTAAAAATTTCACACAAAGTTTGAACCTAATCTTTCAATAATTTATGTTAAGAACACCCAGTCTCCTCGCAGACGAGGTCTTGCATACACTTTATTGTGATCCACAAGTTGATCATGCGATTTCCATGGTTCTGGGTATCGCTAATTTTGGCTTTTCTAATCTTAATTGAAAGTCGTCAGCTCAATGGACACGAAGACAGGTAAAATAGTGAACAAAAAAAGTAAATCTCCGGACTAATTTTTCGCAAGCAAAGAGAGGAATTTCTGTAGTATAAACTATGTACTACATAATTTAATTTTTGACCTTATTGATAAAAATGGGAATTTCCAGCACGCAGCAGCAAAATTTTGATTTCTTCCATATTTTACATTTACATTTATTAATCGATTTTTTAACCGTTACATTTAAAAATTTAATTTCAAAACTGTAAAACTATTAACACTCTAAATAGTTGTGTAGAGAAACCATACGATCCATACGATGAAAATTTATTGCTGAATTCTTAATTTCGAATTGAATTTGAAAGCTTAGTCTCTTAATCGTGTTTGTTTTAAAACAAAAATAGACCACGGATCGTGACACAAAATGGGAATTTGCTGCTCATAGCAGCGGCAGATAAGAATATTATCCTCCGAACAGATGCCTCGGTGCTTTTGAACGACCAAGATTTGACCAGTTTAACCGTACTGGCAGGAAATGCATCGCTTGAGTTGCGGCGCTTGCGCGACATAGATTTGGTAGCATTGCGGCAGAACCACGAGGCTCTAGCAAACCAAGTGGGAGAAGGATCAGACATTACGCACCGTTTAACCTATTTGGAAGCTTCGTTAAGCAATCTAACTCTACCCCAGGTGGTAATTTTTCTACTCTTGTCTATTTGAAATATTTTTTCAATTAATTTTTTATGTGTAAAAGGGTGATGGAACCACGATCAGTAACAATTCAAGAAGTTTTAGGACGGTTAATAGAAGAATAAGACGAGTACAGGATGGGTTGAGAGTTCTGCAGCAGCAGCTACAGCAGGACGAATGTGTTTCGGCGCCTTGTCGCAATGGCGGTACATGCATCGACGGGTTTAACGCGTTCCAGTGCCTCTGCCCGACTGGGTGGGAAGGCAGTAATTGCGATCAAGACGTAAATGAATGTACAGCGTACTTGTCGACCACTTTGGGATGTCAGAATGGGGCTTCTTGCGTTAATATTCCTGGATCTTTTCAGTAAGATCCATTCTTTACCTCTTTTTCTAATCAATCAGTTTAGCCTTTACCACCACCTTGGAAAAATGGCGGCCATATTGGGACATAAGGAATGTTCCAGCCATAGCTTCCAGCGTTAAACTTAAAGCCTGTTTATACATTTGAGAGTGCATCAGTGTGCATCTCTTATCTTGTAGTCGGTTGAAAATGAGAGAGTTAGCATATGTTAGGAGATGCTGCATACTGGAACAGTTAAACTTACTTCAAATTTGCTAGACTGCCAGAGATATACGGATATAGATACAACGCCATTTTTTGAAAGTTGGCCTCGTACATGCGTCATAGGCCCCATATTTTTCACTAGAGGTGGAAGAAGAATCACATAAATCGTTAATTATATCAGGTTTAATTCATTTAAGTCCGTTTCGGTCTATTGAATCTTCCTTTTTTATTTAGATGTCGCTGCGCCCCAGGATTTTTTGGAATTCACTGCACTCAACGGTCTGATGATTGCTCGAATGGATCGCCGGATATGTGTGGACGCGGTGTGTGCTTACCCCAAGCGGGTACAGCCCGAGGCTATGTTTGTCTGTGTCAGCAAGTAATTTTGTTATTTTTTTGCTTTGTTTTTGAAAAAAATTAGATTGGGTTGACTTTCTTTGGCTTGTGTTAAATGAATTTCTTAGTAAGCTTGAGACGCTTTTCCTGTTAACTTTAAAGCTTTACTTATTTATAATTATGTTTTCCTTTTCCGGTTGCATTAACAGGGCTGGACGACGGACGGATTTAATCCAGCGTGTACTGTCGACATCAATGAATGCACTTTGCCGCGCCCAGTATGTTCAACTAGTCCCGTCGTCCAATGTGTCAACACCCCGGGGAATTATTTTTGCGGACCTTGTCCAGCAGGTGATCCACTTTCGTTTCAACTTCATTTAACAAAGATAATAATGTCGAATTTTTTTCTCTGTCGTGAAGGTTATAGCGGTAATGGACATTACTGCGAAGACGTTGATGAATGCTTGGTCAATAACGGCGGCTGCTCGCAGAACCCTCGCGTCCACTGTATCAACACTATCGTAAGTAATTCTTTCTGATGGTAGGAAAAGATAAAAGTGGACTGTGTTCTCGCTTTATTTGTTTTCTTTTTTCTATTAGGGTTCACGGACTTGTGGACCTTGTCCACCCGGATATCAAGGGGATGGCGTGCGATGTAATTACGTGGGACTTTGCAGTGTTAATAATGGAGGATGTCACCCTGCGGCTGTCTGTTACGAAAATCCAGGTAATGGATCTCAGCACCCTAGTTACGTTTATTCTTTTTTAAGACAGTCATAATCCTCTTGTTAAAATTATTATTGTTTTCTAAATCTTTTTAACGTGTTAACTCTATTTTGTGTCGTAAGTAATCCAATGCAAACAATTTCTACGACACCAATTTTGTGTCGTAGAAATCAATAGAAAATTCGATTATAAATGCGCACAACAAAAATGATGTGTAATACTTAACATAGAATCTATACAATATATCGTTTTCTAGAGTAAATTTTGTTTAGTCGAAACAACATATTGATAAACCAGTTAGTCCTTTTCGTTTCATGTTCCGAAATCTATTTTAGTTTGTTCTTGTGAAATAAATTATTTTTTGTTTCATGTTAAGCTTACGGCATCAAGTCTAACCTGTCATTCACTTTTCCAGCAATTGGCGCTAGCTATGTCGTGTGTTCCTGTCGCCCCGGTTTCACTGGGAGCGGATTGGGACCAATGGGCTGCAATCCAACTTCTGGCGGTAGCGGAGGAGATTCGGGTAGTAGTAGCCTGGGGCCAGTATTACGAGATCCTTGTTTCCCGAATCCCTGTGGGTCATTTGGCAGTTGTGTGGCTACGAATGGTGGCTTTACCTGCCTCTGCGCACCAGGTTTCGCCGGTCCGACCTGTTCTTTGACTTTGGATCCATGCCATTCTGGTCCTTGCCAAAACGGAGGCACTTGTTCAGCCAATATGGGCCTCTTTTCCTGTTCCTGCCCCTCAGGTTTTACTGGTGATCGTTGTCAGAGCCAAAATCAAGGTAAAAATGGTACCCTTTGGACTTTGCTAGTTTCAGTCTCTTTTCAATTATTTATTTATTTTTGAATCGGAAGCATGTGGAGGTTCTATAACGGCTAACGAAGGCCAAATAGCCTTCCCCAGTGAGGGAGGGGATTATAGCCATAACGTGAGTTGCGCCTGGGTTATTATCACTCAACCTGGTCGTGTTTTGAACATCACTTTTACGCGCTTTCACCTCGAGATTTCTCCCCAGTGTACCTTTGATTGGCTCCAGGTAGATTGTATACTTTATAGTCTTAATTTATACTTGCCTTTTCATTATTGTCGTTTTTATTGTTTGGCTGTTATTCACATTAATGTATGTGTTTATTCATTTCAAGGTGAATGACGGGGAAGATTACACTGCGCCTGTGGTGGGAAAATTCTGCGGAGAGGAACCCCCAGGGGGCGGGAACCTGGTAACGTCACATAATATTGTGTACCTCTGGTTCCGCTCGGACCACTCCCGTTCCGGATATGGATTTGCCTTCAACTGGACTACGGCAGATCCAGGTTTGCTGTTTTAATTTTTCTCAGTATTCGAGAGTTTTATTTGTTTTGAATTCATTTTTTGCAGTTTGTGGTGGAATCTTGAATGGTACGCATGGATCAATTAACTCACCAGGTTATCCAGGGAAATATCCCCATAACCGTGACTGTTACTGGTACTTAGCAGCGCCACTGGGGAAACGCGTCCAGTTCGTATTTGCCACACTGCAAATAGAACACCATGATAACTGCAGCTTTGACCGTTTGGAGGTAATTAGTTCATACAGACAGTTGAACCCATACCAATATTTTTCCAATGCTTGAAGTTTAATTTTTCAGACGTTTTTAATGCGTTTTTTTTTTTAGATCCGAGATGGTTTAACCACAGATGACAGTTTGCTTGGCCAGTACTGTTCTACTGCAAACCCCGCCCCCGTAACCACCTCTGGTCCTTACGCTTTACTTCACTTTGTCTCCGATGCGAGTTTGACCGATAGTGGCTTCCATATTACGTGGGCCACAGTCCCTGGTAAGGAATTAGTTCCACGATATATTTAATTTTAATGAGTTAATTAATTTTCTATAAAGAACTTATTTACAGCACCGATTAATTTTAATTTGACTTTTAATAGTTATTATTCTTAAAGCAAATAAATTGCAAAGTAGGGGCGGTATTAAACTCTATAAATTTTAGGTATACCTGGTTGTGGGGGCCTTCTAACTGCTCCTGAGGGTCGTGTCAGCTCACCGAATCATCCTGATACTTATGAGCATAATTTGGACTGCGAGTGGGTCATCCGTGTAGGTGCTGAAGACCGTCTAACCTTGACTTTTGATTCCCTTTCCATGGAAAGATCGACGGATTGTCGCTTTGACTTTGTCGAAGTAAAATTTGCTTACGATTTCCTAATCTTTTTCATGGAAGCTAATAGCTTTCCAATTTTAGATTCGGGAAGGGAATTCGCCTACTGGGCCTTTAGTCGGCCGGTACTGCGGTACTACCCTTCCAGCCACCCCCATTTCATCCCAAGGCAACCAAATTTTCGTTCGCTTCAAGTCAGATTACTCTGTCTCATCTTCAGGCTTCCGATTATCTTACAGAACCAGTAAAAAAAACATTTTTGTTTTTCTTCCCACATTTCATTAAATCTTCTCGTTTGTTTAGTGTGCGGCAATACTTTTACTGGCTTAGAAGGTGTTTTGAAATCACCAGGCTATCCTAGACCGTACCCATCTAATCGAGAGTGCGTCTACGTCGTCAGATTGCCTCCGGGCAAAGCTGTAGCTTTAAATTTCTTAGCGTTTGACATCGAAGGTTCACAGAATTGCATTTTCGATTTCCTCGAGGTGAAATATTTGTAGAAAACCATTTATTTTAATAATCCTCGAAATTTCCCTGAATTGTTTTGATTTCTGGAAGTATTTTGGATTTTTTGTGACTATATTCTTGGGGGTTATTTTTTATTTGAATCTTCACTTATTTCAGGTTCGTGATGGAGATGACGCCAATTCAACCCTCATTGGCCGATACTGTGGACCGGCGGAGCGGACGCCACCCACTGTGATTTCCACCCATAACTATTTATGGCTTAAATTCCGTACTGACGCTTCCTTACAGAATTTTGGGTTCATGGCCAATTATTCCGCCTTGGACGTTGGTATAAATCCAATAGATTTATTGAATTATTTTAAAAAAAAAACTATTTCAAGGTTGTGGCGGTATCCTTACTGATCCTCAAGGGGTTATTAACTCACCTCGCCACCCGGAATCTTACCCTCATGGTGCAATCTGTCGTTGGATCATTCGCGGAGCTCCAGGTACTGTCGTCCGCCTCCAATGGATGACTTTTGCGCTCGAAATCAACCCTACCTGTCGTTACGACTTTGTACAAGTATTTGACAACACTACCGTTCCAGGTACTGGCGGCCTTATCGGCAGGTAGTTATAAAACTTTCCCAATTTTTCTCTGAATTTTCTAGAGTCACTTTTGCTTATTTATTTCGATTTAAAAAAGGTATTGTGGTACTAATCTACCGCCTACGGTCACTACTTCCGAGAGAACCATGACGATTATCTTCCAGTCTGACCACAGTATAGCCCTGGACGGGTTTTCGGCAACTTACGCGACCTTAGACGCTCGTACAGGTAAACAAAATAGTTTCGACACGTTAAAATCATCGATAGAAGAAAGCATTTTTCAAATACAATTATTTTTTTCTAGTATGTGGAGGGACATTGTACACTGAAAGCGGTCTTATCCGCTCACCCGGCTTCCCCTTAGGCTATCCACCGAGTCGAGATTGCTCTTGGGTGATTGAAGCTCCAATTGGAAAGCAGATCCAACTGAATTTCACGAGTTTTCAGCTGGAAACGCATGGAAGTTGTATTTTCGACTATTTAGAACTTCGTAATGGCCCGAGTCCGACCTCTCCTTTGATTGGAAAGTTCTGTGGCACGACAATTCCACGGATTATCCCCTCGCACAGCCACCAAATGTTTTTACGCTTCGTTTCCGACAGTTCAGTCACTCACCCAGGCTTTGAAGTCTTTTTCGATTCCACAGCGACGGGATGCGGAGGCCGTTTGGTAGGCGGAAGTGGGTCTTTTGCGTCACCGTCGTATCCATTGCCTTATTCTGGGAATGTGGAATGCGTTTGGACCATTTCAGTAGCACAAGGTTCCACAGTGCAGTTCGCGTTCTTGGATTTAGATATTGGCTCAGTATCGTCGGCTTGTAGTCTGAATTTTGTGGAGGTAATTCGTTTGTTCAAGGCTTAAATTGAATTTTGTTACCCTGAACTTGCCTGAATTTAATTTTAATTTTTCAATTCTGAAAGTTGAGAGATGGGCCCAACAGGAACTCGAAGGTAATTGGCCGGTACTGTCACAGCTCGGCCGGTACTATGCCCATAACTTCTACTGGCTCCGCCCTCTTTGTCCGGTTCCAGTCCTCGTATTTGCTTGAGGGACGTGGATTTAACGCTAGATTTGAAACGTGTAAGTGAAATTCAATTTATTTTCTTATTGGGCTCTACTATCGCTTTTCGTTTATGGCCAAAACTGCTTTTTTAACTTTACCTAACGGATTCTACCAATTTGAAGATTCCATATTTTCTGAAGTTCTTGCTTTTATAATCTCAAGCGAATTTCAAGAAAATTAATTTACGAAATATCTTTAGTGTGCACCACAGAACTACGGGGATTAAGTGGTGTAATTGAAAGCCCCAACTTCCCCGACAACTACCCTCACAACCGAAATTGTACCTGGACCATTATCGCGCCTCAGGGCAACAGAATAAATGCCTCATTTTCTAATTTCGAGATTGAAGATCCTTCAAACGGAAACTGCACATATGACTATCTTGAAGTAAATTATTTCCATGAAATCTGATCTGATTAATATTGAGTTGTAAATTAATTATTTTATTTTGTTGATTAATTATGATTTATTATTGGCTGAGTTTCTGCAACCTTTTGCTGTCATTTCGTTTTTCTTACAAAATGTTATCAATTTACATTGTGTACTTTTCTTAGGCCAGAGAGGGACCGCCTGACAACCGTCTTATTGGCCATTACTGCGGCTCGCAGCAATACCCTCCGGCTATTGCTACGAGGAAAGATCGACTCGTAATCAAATTCCTCTCAGACGCTTCCATTGCGCATAATGGATTTCGCTTAGAATGGCGAGTCGATGGTAAAATCAAATCAAATAACTATAAACATTAAATAATTTTAAAAAAATGAACGTGTCTTTTAGGATGTGGAGGCAAGCTAACCAAATCCAGAGACTACTTTACGTCTCCAAATTTCCCTCAGGCATATCCTTCGGCTGTGGATTGCGTTTGGCAGATTACCGTCGAGCCTGGATCCAAAGTGGAGCTCACTGTCACAGAATTTGATCTGGAATCTTCGCAAGAATGTGTTTATGATTTCCTTAAGGTTGGAAACAAATTTTTAAGGGCTAATTCGAAAAAATTTTTAATTTTGTTTTAAATTACGTTACGTGAAAAAATGTTTTTAATTACGCTCTTAAAATTTTCTTTTGTGGAATTTTCATTTTAGATCCATGGTGGTCCAGACGAAACATCACCAGTTTTGAGCACGCTCTGCCACAAGCAGAATAACCCAGTAACGACGACATCTGGAGGGAATACCATGTATGTGCATTTTCACTCAGATGGGACTATACGTGGCAAAGGCTTCCGCGCGAGTTACGTTACTTCTCCGCAGGGTATGAGGGATTCCAGAAAGAAATGCAAAATTCATTGACTTTTTTTATTTTGAAAGGTTGTGGAGGGAGATTTGAAGCTCCGTCTGGTGTGATTTATTCGTCCAATTATCCACAGAACTATAACAACGGGGATGACTGTGGGTACAAGATTCAGGTACCAGCCAACCATGTGGTCCAGCTTACTTTCAACGATTTTGACGTGGAGCCGCATTCCAACTGTTCTTTCGACTACGTTGCCGTAAGTTAATGCTTTTTAAGTAAAAAAAATAAATGACAGAACCGCAAATTTTTGTATAGATTTATGACGGAGATTCTGAAGAAGCGCCTTTACTTCTACGACACTGTGGGGATTCGGTACCGAATCCTCCGATGATAATATCCACGTCCAATTTGATGTACTTGCGTCTTAAAACGGACGGTACGACCACTTCTCGAGGCTTTAAAGCCAATTTCACTACGGGCTGTGGGGCGAGAATTAGTGCCGCAGACTCGGGTGAACTCACGTCTCCGAACTTCCCTAATTTCTACCCAGATCGGCTGAACTGTTCCTGGGTCATCCTTGGACCCCAACCAAGTAATTATAAAACGTCTTTGTTTAAGGATTATTGAGCGAGTCACACGATTCCCAGCCCTATGAGTTCTAAAATCCTTGTGATTTTGTCCTTTAGGCGACCGCGTTAGGCTGATAATTACTCATTTAAATGCCCCGATGTCATCACTCAATTTAATAACTAGCATGGCTACCTCTACTACCCTAACGAATAGCCAGCCCGTCAACTGCACGCAGGATTTTTTGCAAATTTTCGACGGCGAAGGTTTAGAAGCACCCGCATTAGGACAGTTTTGCTTGAATCGCGTCCCACCCCCTCTAACTAGCTTAGGCTCCGCCCTCACGGTCCACATGGTCACCTCGGGTGGAAGGGGGGGAGTTAGTTTCCGTGCTACGTATTCTGTTATGGATTCTGGTAAGTTTCTTAAATTTTTCTCGGGTTATTAAACAATGTGGTTCAATTTAATTGTATTTTTATTTTGTTGTTTTTAGCTTGCGGAGGGAGGTTTACTGCCGAACATGGTGCATTTACGAGTCCTAATTACCCAAATTCCTACCCTATGAATACAGAATGTATTTATACGATTTCAGCTTCGGAAGGTAAATTAACTTTAATTGATTCAATTTAATAACTTTTTGCCTTATTGATCTTTTGGGGATTGGATTATCTGAATTAAGGAAATCGGGTAATGTTATCTTTCCGGCAATTTGATGTGGCGCAGACGGAATTCTGTAATGGTGACCATGTGGAAGTACGTGAGAATGACGCCGTTGGTGAATTACTGGGCAATTACTGTGGGAATCAATTACCGTCGAACTTAACTGGAGCGAACAAAATCTGGGTAAAGTTTAGCTCTGATGACGACGATACTGTGGGCAACGGTTTTATCGCAGATTACAGCCTAAGTAATATACTTCATATACAGTTTGCTTTTATCTAAAATGTTTATTTTTTTTTTCATTTTAAAAGTAACAATTTTTCGAGGAAGATATTCCTTAATTCTGTGTGATTTTTTTTAGTACATGGCAATGAGCTAGAAGGATTACGAGGAGTTATTGCTTCGCCAATGTACCCACACTTGTATACATACCCTGGCGAATTCCATTGGCGAGTGATGACAGATTCCGAGCGTCGAATACGGATCAGATTCCTGGAGTTGAGGGTTGAGCGTCACCCAATTTTTGAAACTTGTGTGGCTTCAGTAATCGTGAGTTAACGATTATTTTTGTAAATTTTATTAATTAAATAAATTACTGAATGTTAGGTCTACGACGGGTACGACGCTACAGCGCCACAATTGGGCACGTACTGTGGTGTCGATCTTCCGCCGGTACTTTATTCGACGGGCAACGTAGTTTTCATCCGTTTTGAAGCTGGCTATGTACTAGAAGGCTCTCTATTTCGCATACAATGGGACGGTCTGACCAGCATTCCTACTAGTAGCAATACCGGCTCTTCCAACGCCACTCAAAACGGTAAAAAAAAGAATTAAAAAACAGATTTTTCATGCTTACAATTATGTAATTTTACTTCTCCCCAGGCACACTTTGCGGCGGAGAGTACTTTATCAACGAAAATAACGTCACGTACATTATCAGTCCAGGATTTCCCTTAGGCTACGCTCCGAATCTCAACTGCATCTATTCTTTGGTCACGGACGAACATTCCAGGGTTTCCACTAGCCTAGAAGTCGTAGATATGGAGGCCGGTAGTTGTCAGTACGATCGCTTAGAAGTTCGCCAAGGTATAACTATAGAGTACTTCGTCTTCTGAACTTACTTTCACAAGTTCTAAAACAGGAATTGTGTTTTCTGAGCAAAATTCGTTAATCCGCCTATTTTTTAATAACATTTTCTTTAAATTTCTCTAGATACAAACACACTATTGGGCAGGTATTGCCGAAGGGAGGAGCAAGGTACAGTCGTAGTCTCTTCTGGCAACCGCATGACAGTAACGTTTAAGACTGACGCATCGATTTCACGGAGCGGATTCAAAATCGCCGTTCGTACGGCTTGTGGTGGCATTTTGCGATCTTCCACTGGGGTCATTTCCTCTCCCGGATACCCTGCAAACTACCCAGCGGCCAGCATTTGTGAATGGGCCATTTCCGTCCGTCCTGGACGTACTATCGCTTTTACTTTAGCCAATTTGAACCTCGCTTCTATGCCTCCAGCCTGCCAAGGCGATTATCTTATGGTAAAGTGACCTTATTTTACCTAAATTTCTCTAATTACGTGTCGTTAATTTAGCTTCGAAATGGAGATCACGTAGACTCGCCCTTTTTGGGAGACGGCCGATACTGCGGCACTGCCATTAAAACCATACCAGACACCTCTAGCAACAAAGCGCTTGTTAAATTTGTATCGGACAATGTTAATCAAGCATCTGTAATTCATTAACTAATTGATTATATATCAAATCATTAACTAAATTGATCATTCATGAACTAAAACGAACAGGGATTCCAATTGAGGTACCGGGAGGTATCATTAGCTTGTGGAGGACGTTTTGTATTGAACCAGGAGGTGACAGAAGTTATTGTGACATCACCAAATTACCCGGCAACACCACCTCTGCATGCTGAGTGCGAATACGTCATCGTGGCGGCGGCGAGCGCTTCGATTCAGCTCGATTTTATTGACAATTTTGACTTGACTCGGTCCTATGGGTAATTCATCTTTAACTTTTTTATTTCAAATAAGGAAGTATTTTATTGAATTATTTTGGAATTCATTCACTTGGAATTGTTACCCGTTATTAATTTCAGAGTATTTTTCTTTGTAGGTGTCGAACTGCAGGTGTGGAAGTCAGAGATGGTGGAACCCCCAATTCGCCTCTAGTTGACAAGTATTGCCGAGATAAGCCTGGCACTGTAACTTCTTCCGCGAATAGTTTATATCTGCGATATTATACCTCGGCTGCTGAGCCGAAAATTGGCTTCCGAGCTCGAATTTCCATTGGTATGTTTTTCAATTTGTCATTTTTATTTTGTTAAGTATACTTGTATAATTTTAGCGAATTATTTTCATCCCTTTTAGCGAGATGTGGAGGGACAATTGTTGCCAACAGGGGAGTTATTACCTCTCCTAATTACCCTTCAAGTTATGAGCCTAACTTGGATTGCGTGTGGCATATCCGAGGACCAGTAGGCCATTACTTGAATTTGAGATTCACACAAGTAGACTTGCCGCTGGCCGACAACTGCACTTTGCGCGATTACGTTCAAATTCGCGAAATTAATGCAACAAGTAAAGTTCTAAGAATCAGATAAAGAATTATTTTTTATTTATTAATTTATTAAAAAAAACAGATGAAGTATTGGGAACCTACTGTGGCCGGGAAGTTCCACCAGTCCTCACAACGTATGCTAATGAAATAACCCTCACTTTCCATTCGTCTCAGCGAGCGGAGAGTCTTCAAGGTTTCCGCTTGTCGTTCAACGCAAGTGTTGACTCATGTCACGGGGAATTGGACACGCCCACCGGCGTTATAACCTCACCAGGTTACCCGAACGCCTACCCGCACAACCGTCTTTGTTTTTGGACCATTCGCGGCCCGCCTAATCGTCGAATTCGATTGCAATTCACCGATTTTGATCTGGAAGTGCCTCGCATTGTTTCAAATCGCACTCAATGCTTCGATTTCGTCTACGTGAGCCTATTCTTCTCTTATTTTTTCGCTTTTGTCTTCGCTTTTGTGCAATTGACGCTCTTTTATAGACCGCGAACGGGCCAGATGTGAGTTTTCCGCCCTTGTATCCTAATATTCCGTACCGTTGTGGTTCAGTACCACCGGAAGTGGTCCAATCCACCAATACGGAAATGACATTAGCCTTCCGGACGGACGGATCCCTAACTCATCGAGGATTCCGGGCCGAGTATACCACAGATGATCCTTTGCGTAATTTTTAGATTTTATTTTAAAATTTCTCCATTACTAGCTTTTTGAGTTTATATCCTAAACTCTTTTTTTTTTATTGTTTTTTTTTAAATAGCTTGTGGAGGGAGATTGACTGGCACCGCGGGTTATTTCACATCACCTGGGTTAGCAGAAGGCAACCAAGGAAATTATAGCAACTCGCTGCACTGCGTTTGGACCCATAACCTAGGAGAAGACATGATTAATAATTCCACGTTGGTTTTCAGCTTGGATTTCTTCAATTTGGAAGGGGGTTCAGCCAGCACAGGGGCATGCGTATACGATTTGTTGGAATTCCGGGCTGGTACTTTTTATTACTTTCCTAATTTAAATAATAATAGTTGATTTACTTTCGGGCTAAGAAATTATTTCTCGTCTTCCTTCTTTGTATTACAGGTGTAGATAAAACTGGGCCTTTATTGGGGAAGTTTTGTGGCAATCAGTCAACTGGGGTTCAAATCGTAAACCCAGTGGTTGACACTTGGATCAGATTTTTGGTATTACAAAATATGAATTGAAGGTTTGAAGGTTTTCTGATTGTGTCATCTTTTAGACGGATTACACTATTGCAGGAGTGGGTTTCAATGTCAGTTATAAGACTTCCTTTTGCGGAGGGGTCATTACCAGCGCTCAGACCGTTAATTCGCCTGGTTTTGCTGGAAATTCATACCCGACGAATTTAGATTGCGTTTGGTTAGTTGACATGTCCGAATTTGGCCAGCAAATTGACGTAAATGGCGAATATTTTGTATCGTACTATTTATTTGACTAATTTTTACTTTCTTTTTCGGTCCAGTTGCGGTTTGATAGTTTTCAGTTAGATTCCAGTGACTGTTCTCAAGATTACCTGTCAATTCGCAATGGTAGATCCCCAGACTCACCGGAGATTAATCGCTTTTGCGGAAATACTTTGCCACAACCCATCCGTTCACAATCTTCGTTTCTTTGGGTCCATTTCCATGCAAACGCCGATGTGGGTAGTGGGCGTGGCTTCACATTCAACGTAGAAGGCCATGGATCAGGTTTGCTAATTTACATGTTTGTTTTTGTGAATTATAAGCTATTTATTATTATTTGATTACTTTTCCTTCCTCTCGCAAATTTTTACATCAATGTGGTCACGTGGTAAACCAGATCTCTACAAGAGATAAAAAAATTTTACCCAAGCGAATTTTACTCCACGCTTTCGAAAAATGCTGTGTGAAGTTCCCATAAGTGCTATTTTTTTTTTTGCATTTCTCCGGCTGACGGGTGACCAGGAAGCAGCATATTCAGGGTTTAATCAAAATTCTTCTTTATTGTACCCAAAGCTCCGATTACCATTTGCACAGTCTTCGTCTTGCAATTCCACATCCTGCAGATCTCGATTTCCAGGTTTTTATACTTGGAGATCTTCTCTGTATGTTTCAACATGATGTTCGAGCAGAGCTGCAACGAGCGCGCTCGAAAAAGAGCGCGCTCGTTAGCGCGCCCGCGCTGACACAAGCGAATGTGCGAGAGTGCTCTTCTTTAATTTTTTGCGAGCGCGAGCGCGCTCAAAAAGCACTGAGCGCCTGCGCTCGTAAAGCGGCGCCATCTATGAGCCACAACGTGAAACGTGTAACAAAAAACAACGGGTTACATAATTATGTTTGGCTAAATAGTTTTATATTATTTATATTATATTTTATTTTAACTTATATGTTTATAATATATTTATTATTTTTTATTATATTCATTATTTTAGAGTATTTTTGTATTTATTTATATTTTATTTTTCAAAAAAATTTCACCCACTCAATAGATGGCAGTTACGAACGAGCGCGAGCGCGCTCTTCATCAGGCCTGTGAGCGAATGTGCGAGCGCGCTCGCAAAAAAAAAGAGCGAGTTGTAGCTCTGTGTTCAGCGATGGACATAGGGACAGCGATGGACATAGGGACAGCGAGTTGCAGCTCTGTGTTCAGCGAAGGATATAGGGACAGCGATGACAATTAGCAGGCAGTTCTCCCTCTCTTATCATGCAGCACTAGAGTTCTGGGCGGTTTCTGGGTCTCCGCCACTTGTTGCTTCCGCAGCTTCTTACATATACCACAGTGAACATATAGCCGGCTACTCTATTGTGTCGGTGTATAGTAGTGGCCTGTTTATCAACGAACGGTCTTTCCAGATCTCGAAAGAATTATGACCATGCAGTGGTTATTTATTGCTCTTCAGCATTTCCAGTTTCTCTTTTTCCATATTGTTTTTCGTTCGTTGACTGACGTTCGTTGAGCTTTATAGTTTCTTGCCTTGACAATCTTTTATTTTATTATTATTATTATTATTTCTTCCCCATGTAGGCTGTGGTGGAATTATGCACGGTTTAAGAGGTAACATCTCATCACCCAATTTCCCGTCTCGATACGGCGATAATTTGGAGTGTGAATGGGAAATCCGATTGGATCCTGGCTATCGAATTCAACTAAAATTTGTTGAGAGATTCGATATTGAGCAAAGCTCTAATTGCGCGAATGATTACGCAGAGGTAAAATCTTAATTTGTTTTCCTCATTAATTCGTGTAATGTCTCTGGGTTATGGTCTACTTTCGAATGCTTACTGATTATTATTTTAAAAATCTAGGTTTGGGATTCGCGAAATGAAACTTGGGTTAGTTTGGGGAAATTCTGTGGGAAGCAAATGCCTGGTGAACTTGAAACGAGTTCATCTATTGCCAAAATCGTGTTCCGATCCAATACGGGTCTTAATGCGCAGGGATTTAAAGTATTCCTTTTTTAATTCAAATTTTATTTCTGTTTCAAGAAATTGATAAATTGTATACTTGATTAGATCAAATGGAGTCCAACGTGCGGTGGTAATTTTACTGCTGCTAATGGCGTGATAGTCAGCCCAAATTACCCCATAGGTTACGATAATAACCTGACTTGCAGTTACATTATACGCGCCCCTCCGACGGCCTTCGTTGTGCTCAACTTTGAAGGCATTTTTGAGCTTGAAAGTCAGTTTTTCTGGGGATTATTATTTTTAAAATTTTTTTAATACATACAAATATATATGTTTTTGGTTAGAACATCCTGTTTGTCACTATGATCGCGTGAGCATTTACCAAAATAGCAGCGCGAATGGACCACCTTTGGGGCGTTTTTGTGGGGTAACCTTACCTCCAAGAATGACTAGTAGGGGACCAATGACGATCCAGTTCCGGACGGATCATAGCGTCACGAAAAGGGGATTCCGAGCCACTTATAATGTGCAAGGTATTAAAGCTGACTTTTTTATACAATTTCTCAAACATGACCTTCATTCTTCCACTCATCCGGTATTCACGTATTCAATCATAACGACAACTCTACATTTTTTTATAATATTATTATTATACATATAAAATTAAAAATATAATATTATATTATTCGCCGTTTTTTAATTATTCACTATCAATATATTACCATTATATTATTATTATACTGTCTTTCATTTACCAAGTTATTACATTAATTTATCACATCGTATTGCATACATAATATTATACGCGGGCATACGCGGCCTCCTCTATCACTCTAATAAAAAAACCTACATAATCCGGATCTTTTGTAAAAGACCAAATTAACTGTCTTTCTCTTTTCATCAAGAATGCGGCGGTTTAGTGACAAGTCCAGCAATTATTCAATCGCCAGCCCATCCGGATGTTTATTACCACAATGTGAATTGCTCTTGGCTCATCCAAGCTCCCCCCAATCGCGTTATCGATATCAAGTACGTAATCATAAATAAATACTTTCCAAAAGAATTTATTCCCAAGTGCTATATATATTTTTTTTAAATATTTATTACAAGATTTGAGACGTTATCCTTAGAAGCACAGCGAGATTGTCGTTATGATTGGCTTGCTCTTTACGAAGGCCCGCTCATCAATCCTTCCAGTCTTTTAGCTCGTCTTTGTGGCAACTTTTCCGTCCAATTACCACGATTTACTTCCAAAACGAACCAATTGTTAGCACATTTCCGAACCGATTGGAGTACTAGTCATGGTGGTTTTAGTGCGGCTCTTCGCTTTACTTTAGGTAAACCTTGCACATCCTTATTATTTTTGGATTTTAATTCGTCGTCGTTTAATTTTTCTCTTTTTTTCAATAATTTTTCTTTTTCTGTTCCAAAGGCGAAAATCAAGGCTGTGGAGGTCGTGTAAACGTTTCAAATGGTCCACAAACTTTAAGATCGCCCCAAGAGGCCCACGAAAGTGAGCTAAATTGTGGTTGGCTCGTCTCAGCAACTCCAGGTCAGGTCATTCGCCTCAGCTTGACCAGAATTGACCTTGAACCTAGGATCCAGGATTCTTGCATTTACGAATATCTTGAAGTAAACTTTCTTTAAAAAAGAAAAACCCAAAAATAAATTTTCCTTACAATAATTTTAGGTAATGGATGGGGCGGGTCCTGGCTCAAGTTCCATGGGGCGTTTCTGTGGCTTAGTTCCGCCTCCTGCCTTAGTTGCGTCCGCTAATTTCCTCTTTGTAAGGCTCGTAACTGGTTCCAGTGGTCGAACTTCTTCTTTTGTAGCCACGGTTTCTCAACAAGAAGGTAATAGTAGGATAATTAATGTATCCAAAATTTGAAATACTTTTTGCATATGTCAAATTTATTCTCTAAAGCTTTATAATAATTGGGCATTTTGTATTTTATTATTTTTCTTAGCGTTATGTGGTTCGAATTTGATCCAAGTAACGAACAATACTCAGACGCTCAGTTCGCCAAATTATGGAGCGGCTTTGGCACCAAATTTGCGCTGTCGATGGGTATTGGATGCGACAGTGGAAAACCAAGCAATTGATTTACACTTCCTGGACTTTGCCCTGGGATATAACGCGTCATCGAACGGCAGATGTGGCTCTCACCGCCTGGAAATCCAAGATTTACCTCAAGTACGAAATTTTTACATTATGTTATCGAAAATCATCTGTAAAAGCAATAATAGCGTCACATCTCGTAGAGATTGTCTGTAAATTTGCCCATTTCCAAATCCCATTTCAGGGTTTGCCGTTGAATTCTAATGTGACTAACCTGGTATTGAACGGAGATGGAGCTAATATGGTCGATCTGGGATCACATCGTTTTATTTTACAAGTAAAAAAAATATAATATGATTTTTTAATGCCTTTTAATGAACAAAATTTTTGGGAATTTTTTTAGCGAGAAGTCGGACAGCTTTTGAACTTCTGTGGAACAACTAAGCCCCACGATGTGTTTTCGACTGGCAGATCTTTGGCAATTACGTTAGTTACTGGCAGTCCAGCACTTGGAAATGGTTTCCGGTTTCAATACTCGCTGGCCATATGCAATCGCACCTACGAAGGATCGCAGGGACGTGTGGTGAGCCCCAATTTCCCGAATCGGTATCCGCCCAACCAATTCTGCATATTCAAGATCCAAGCGCCGCCCTCGAATACCATTTCAGTCTACTTCTCTACTTTCCAAATCCAAAACACGAACAACTGCACCGCCTCTTCTCTTCAAGTAAAAGATTCGTCTAATTAAATTAAATTATTAAGCATAATTACTTGCAAACTTGTGTCTAAACATTTCTGTTTAAATATTTCTGTCTAAAGAAAATAATTTTTTAAAAGGTTCGTGATGGCGACAATAATCAAGCACCTCTCCTGGCTAATGTCTGTGGAGCCAATCTGCCCAATCCTATTTTCTCCACGGGAAACCAACTCTATTTCGCATTTCAATCCTCGCGATTCTCTCTTCGAGGTTATGACTTTACATACACCAGTACTTCCGCTGGTAAGAGCCTATAAAATCCAGAAATTATTTCATAGGAAATCTTCAAATGTACATTTCTTTCATATTTTCTCCTCTTTAAATAGGATATTTAAAATTGGCAGTGGAGTCAAATAAAAAATCTATCTATTATTTAATTAATTTACGCTTTTGATTGTTAGGTCCTGGTTGTGGTGGTACAATATTCAATACAAAAGGCTCTTTCACGAGTCCAGGCTTCCCTGTCATGCAAAATGCCACATCCGATTGTCGTTGGGAAGTCAGTGTTCCGCTGGGTATGCTGATAAAACTCGAATTCCCAGGTACAATTAATTAAACTGAAGTAATATATAATAAAGCATTAATTCCTGGTTTATTTCAGTATTTTTATTTGGAACCGCCCAGGATTGCGCCAGTACATACATGGAACTGTACGAAGTTAGCGCCGACGATAACAACCCAATAGAAAGCGAACGTTCGCGGTTGTGCGGACATGTAAGTTGTTTGATTTATTTTTTTTAAAGAAAAAGATCATTCAACTTAAGGCTCGATAACAATTTCCACCTTCTTATGGGCTACTTATTTATTGTATTATATTTTTTTTTTCGTGTAGGACCATCCAGCTGCTGTGATAGGCTCTTCAAATGCGTTAACGTTGCGTTTCGTTACTGGACGCAATTCTACGGGGGCGGGATTTCGGGCTATATTCCAAGCTGTTACTTTGAACAGCTAAGAAAAATTAATTTAATTCATTTTATCGTGTCGCTGCATTAATTTTGAGTTCTGTGTATTTATTTGACATATCTAAATGACGCCATTTAAATTATTTTATAAAATGTGATTTTACAAAAGCTACAAATGAAACAACTACATGGCCAGGTGAATCCACGGATATTATTCATAACAATAAACAGGTTACGTTACAGTCAGCGGGTTCGCACGAGTATAATGTACGTTACAACAAGGTTCACCATGGATAATAAAGTCCTGGTAGTGGACCGTAAATAAATTTAAAGGCTGAACTATCCATTGCTTAAGATGCGAAAGTAGTACAGAAAGTCCCACCATTGCTTTTTTTTTCCTCGGTGGTGAGGTCATCGCGAATTCGGTTAAGGGTACTACTGATGCTAACATTGAATTCCGTCAACTGGTTTGGTTAACTGCTGCACATATTGGTCAACGTTACAAAATCCGCTGTGAAAATCAGTTGCACCACACCTGTCCAGAGCTAAAAATCGCTCGTTTTCCAACGAGCGCGCTCGCTCGCGCGCTCGTTTCAAAATTGGCGAGCGCGCGCGCTCTTCGCTCG